>JAXCGZ010017965.1:17500-31936 GCA_037179515.1 Halocaridina rubra | reverse complement strand
CTTTCAGAATGTATTTTAGAACAACATATACACTCAACTCAAAATACTTGTCTCCAGAAGCGAGTTAAGGAACTTCCATGGAATCCTTTAAACTGTGCGTGATACATTCCTACCCTTATGGGCGTTCCATTCTATAAGGTTCTATAAATGCTGAGAGGAACTATTCAACAAAATCCGACACTAATGTCCATTCCTCATATACGTAGGGTCTAATTAATATTGTAAATATTCCTCACAACACACAATAAAATCTCGAACTTTTATGTCAGGCGCTGATATACGGAGCTGCCAAAATTTCAGCTTAAATGCAGATAAAATATATAACAACAAAGGTTACGCAGGCTTAGATCAGCCCATGTTCTATTCTGATCACCTTCACATGCCTGCCTGGCAAGGGCTTGTGTATTCGTTGCTTTCCAAAGCGATGCATCATCAGCAACACCGTTGAAATAAGCTATTAATGATGTGTTGCAAGAGCAGGAAGGAAAGAATGGGAGGTTGCACTGCAGGAGTGAGATTATGGCTCAACTGAGATGTAAGGTTCTAGGCAGAGAAACCCCACCACCTCTTCCCCCACCAAAGCGCACCATCATAACCAACAACCTTCTCCAACAGTTCACACTCTCACTGACTGCACCAGTCGACCATCCCTCTCCATCTCCCCCACTTTACTCCTCTGCCAACCTTCCAATCCCTCCTCCTCCTCCTTTTCCGCACAAATACTCGTGCATGTAAGCTCCACGCAGAGGAATGGCTCCAATTACAAAAGAGCTCAGTGGAATCGCTGCAATGAAATGGGAAGGTGGTGAGACTGGGGGATTAGGGGGAAAGAGCAGAGGGTGTTGGGGATGCAGGAAAATTATATGAGGATACGAAAACAATCAGAAAGTTGGGATAGGGTAAACCTGGCATAAGGAGGTATTGGGGAAGAGAAAGACAAGAGAGTTGGAAATATGAGAAATATGTAATAGGGAAGGAAAACAAATAAGATAAGAACTAAACAAAGTGGGACATGGGATAAAACAGGTTTTGAGAAAGGTACAAGAAAGAATCGAACATATTTGGAAATGAACGAGACGAAAAAAAAAATTAAATGCCCAGACTGAAGGAAGTAAAGGTGATATATTGTGGGAATGGTTGATAACCAAACGGAGAAAGAGAAGAAAAAAAAAACAAAGATTGAGGAAATAATAATAATATTAATAATAAATAATAATAAAACTAATAAGTTAAATACATTAAGTTAATCATATTAAGTTAAAAAGGTGATCAGATAAGAAGCAATGTTCCAAACTTTTAGCAATACATAAACTCAAGTCAACTTGGGAAAAGATACAACAAATGGGAACAAGGATTTGCAATCCCAGAGAAACCGAGAAACAGGCACTGAGTTAAGGGGAAGGATGTCAAAACACAAGATGAATAAATGAGAAAAAGGGGAAGCGACGATTGTCGAGAATGCTGAGAGGAGAACTGCCGACTGGGAAACCGTGAAAAGGATGATCTAAGAAAATAGGAAGACTGAGTAGGGTAAAAGAGGGGCACAGAGACGGTGAGTAACTAGGGATTTGGGGAAGGTGGCGACGGAGAAAGGGAATAGAAAAATGAGTAATGCGGACTGACATAACAGGAGAGAGGGGACAAGGAAAGTAAAGAGAAAGAAAAGTCGATAAAGTGCGAAACCTCAAGGTGGAGAGAATGTGTGGTAAAGGAATAATACAATTTGTCGCTAATATAGATATTATATGAAATTAATGGCGATAGCTTGTAGATTATTACAACAAATCAATAATGAAAGCGCTCACATCGGGCTGTGATACTGGATAATGAGAATAAAAGAAAGGTTACGAGAAGTATAAGAAAAATTAAAATAAACAGTGGGTGAAAAGGAAGCTGTTTCGTATGCATTTTATTCTATTTCACTTACTGTTTTTGTCCTCCCAGTTCCCAGTTCTATCTCCTTCTACCAGCACTCACAAAATCTCTCAAAGCTGCACGGATAGGATGGACAACGAGCCCAGATGTGGAAGAAGGGCAGGCATGTGTGCGTGTTGGGAAGGGATGAACTTATTTGCCCATATCAATTCCTTAGTCTCTTGAACTAATGTTGCTACACTAACCCCAAGCATCGAATAATATATTCATTAAGACTGCTAAGTAGACAATAGCTACTATACGTGGGACACCACTGACCTCCCTGACTCCAAGTAAGGGTATTTCTAAAGAAAGACTAAACAAACCACAACCTGAGGAATCGAACTCATAACACCAACTTATAAAATGGTGGCATTGTGAAGCAAGCAATATGTGCCTTTAAATATTCCATCCTCGCTTTCACTGCGTTCTTAAAAAGCTTTCAGTGGCAGGTGTTCACTCTTTCCCCAATAGCTCCATAATATAAAAGCGTAAGGAAACTTCTTCCCCCCCGCCCATTTTCCTCTATCCTGTATCAGCTCACGTCCATAGGGTGCTCACAACATTTTCCTCTCTCTTAAAATACCTTCATCCTCTTATCTCTTCTTATCAGATAATGGACGTTATGAGAGACTGTGTGCAGGCGTTCATATTGATATCGTCATATTTCACTGTTCCTTCCTATTCGTATAGTCTGTTTTTTCCTATTTGTACCTTTCCCTATTGACAAATTATCCTCTTATCTCTTCTTATTAGGTTATAGACGTTATGAGCGAAGGCGTGCCTGCGTTATCATTTCTTTTCTTCTCTATCACTGCTTTCAACATTGTTCAGTATAATTCTCTTTAAATATTATTACATTTCGTATATGTCAAAATATATTATTTTATGTTCTTACCACGCTATAGTCCTTTGCCAGTTGATTCATGCGCTCGTTATTGCCTTCATTATTTTCCTTTTTCCTATTCCTTCTTTCTTTTTTTCCGAAATTGCCTCGTCCAACTGTACTCTTCATGTGTATATTGCCTTTGGGAGTTATCTAACCATGACACTAATTAAAAATATAACGAACGACTGGGTCACCAGCCATTCAATGTCTTTTACAAAAGAGAAATGCTAAAATCTATAAACGTCAGGCATTATTTATTGGACAGACGGAAAAATATATAAAATTACGGACACATCTGGCTCTTTCACTCAAGAAAAAAAAGATGATTAACACACATGTATGTTTGGGAATAGGTGTTTAAAACTTATATTCACACACTTCGAAAATCCTATGGCACTGATCATTAACAATTTGCTAGTGTTTTCGTTCCCTCAAAAATACGGCCACTTACAAGGTACATATGTTTTTGCTCCTTGCGACTCTGAAGGAAAACAATTGAATAATGGTACCTCTATATCAAAACAAGTGAAATTTTTAGAGAGAGAGAGAGAGAGAGAGAGAGAGAGAGAGAGAGAGAGAGAGAGAGAGAGAGAGAGAGAGAGAGAGAGAGAGAGAGAGAGAGAGAGAAATATCATTACAATCAAGGAAAAATGACTGAAAATGGAAAGTTTATTATTCACCATCCAGAGAAAATATAATAATAATAATAAAGGACATTCATGGTCAAAAGTAAAATACACTTGGAAATTGGGGAGCATGTGGGTAATAATCGTCCAAAATTTTTGGGGGAGCAGTTTCGGTTCCCAATAGGACTAAAAGAAACTAAAGTAGCGAGAAACATTTCTGACATCTGCCAAAAATCCCGAGGATGCTTCTTTTGACTTTCCTTCTCTCTTACTTACTTCAGCCAAGGTTACAAAGAACGGTGAAATATTACTTAAAAATCAAATGTCAATCTACTAGGATAAATAAATCTGAGCGGGCATATCCAGAAGATATTCGTTGTTTTTATGTTGATCTTTTTTAATAGAAAAAAAGAATTAAAATATAAATATGAATAAAATAATAATTAAAAAACCAGACTAATAGTTCTACCAAGTATACACTAGAAAAGTGACATGGTGAGATGCATCTTTTATTTTTTTTTAATTAAAAAGAGAAATATGCTTAAAATGCTATAGTTCAAAACTAGTGATATTTCTTATAAAATAAATTAACATGCAAAAACATACTACTTGACATGGACAAATAAAAGCGCTACACAAAATGAAAGGGCTCTAATATTTTTATATCACATATTCTCATATAAAAAGATTTCTCTTAAAATACATAATTAAATTATAATAAAAAAATGCAATGATCTGCAAGTATTAACATTAAGAGACCACAATCATTTTAGAGCATTTAGAAGAGGTCATATTTCTAGAATATCGTGATCAAAACGATCAAAACTAGAAGTTTTTATTACTCATATTAAAAAAAATTACACAAACTTCAAATACATTTACAAAGAATATCTTTATTGAAAATTGAAATTTATAAGAAATCGAAAAAAGAAAGATTTCTAATATTCACATAAAATAAAAATAAAATTTATATTTACTTTAAGAGAACATTATTTTCAAGCCCAAAGACCAATTTTAACCACTAGCGAAGCTGTATTCCGCCAAGAACATGATATAAATTTTCCCCCCAGGTCGAAGATTCGAGAACCTCGGGTGATTGGGGGGGGGGGTTTATTCTCGACTTGGCAAGGTTCCAAGCCCTAAAGTGGTGTCCACCACACATAACACCCAACCATCCATCAACCTCTTATGGCGTTGTTTGGAGCTCTCTCTCTCTCTCTCATACGAACATATAAATAATATACAACTCAAGAATTCAAGACTAGTATCACAAACAAATAGCCTTTGCAATAATAAAAAGGAATATGAAGTAACATGTTTTTCCTTATTCCGCCTCCATTACGTATGCCGAAGCATAGAGTACAGAGTTTGGAGTGTTTTGTTGCTGTTATCTTGTAAGTGATCTTCATGAGAAACGAACATGAGCTGCAAGTTACGAGTCGCCGCTACAACAGCAGCAGATAATAAATGTACATAAAAGGTTGCCAATACTTAAAAGCATTATTCCTTGGATTCATAATCATTACAGTCCCATAAGACTATACTATTATACACTTTTATAATATTAAACCACGAGAAGTCATCCTGCTTGCGTGTCAGTTAATAAGACATAGGTTCAATTCTTCTCGCACACACACATACAGATACCATTTTAAAATTTAAAAAAAATACATTATAGCGTAGTATATGTATAGCTCATGAATAATTCATAAAAAAAAAGGAGAGGACCCACAATCACGCAACGCAAGACCCATTCCAAAAATACCCCACAACAGAGAGATAAAAAGAAAAGGGGTGTGGGGGGGAGGTGAAGTCTTCTAAGACTTTGGACGAGGGTAAAACGACAGTTGGAGAATTACTTCTGTGAGGGTAAAGGATTACAAAAGTCACGAAGACGAAAGAAAAAACAAAAAGAGGGGCAAGGCCTTCCACTACTTTAGCCGATGAGAAAAAGAGGACAGATTTTTCTTTATCTATTATTATTATTTTGTTTGTTTGTTACACAAGAGATGTAAGATAGGTGAGTTTGTCCTTCTCGATGCCCCTATGCTCGAAGAGATAGTGTTTAATCGGCTATTGCTCTGTGTAACTATATACTCTGACAAACTCACTCTCTCTCTCTCTCTCTCTCTCTCTCTCTCTCTATATATATATATATATATATATATATATATATTATATATATATATATATATATATATATATATATCCTTGATATGTATGACTATGAAGCCCCAGTGGTATTTCTATTGCTTATCTAATTAATGCATGCATATGTATATGTACCTACTTATTATTCTAACCTGAAAATTGTTATTCTATATCTGCTTCAAATTGTCTGCAGTGGTACTGTTGACGACTGAAATGTAATTTATAGCACTCAACAAGGGCTATTGAAAATATTGTTACAAACATTACTCTTCAATTATTACACTATATTTTATTATTAATTACTTGCTACGATATTTAAAATTAATTGCAAATTCTATTAATATTTTATTTATACATAACTAAATAGATTGTAATATTTATCAACTGCAATATGACTGGGAGTGTCCATGTGCACATGTCCCCATGTACAGTTATCTGAATAAATAAAAATAAAATATATATATATATATATATATATATATATATATATATATATAATATATATATATATATATATATATATATATATATATATATATATATATATATATATATATATATATATATATACTGTGGCAAGATGACATTACGTTGTTTCCTTCCTTTTCAATGTCAATAAACGCTGGAAGAAATTGGTCATGGTGTTATATATATATATATATATATATATATATATATATATATATATATATATATATATATATATATATATATATATATATATATATATATATATATATATATATATTAGTATATTTTGAAATTTCTGTAGTAGCAATATACAGGGTGTCCACAAAGTCTGGGTACATAGGAAATTTCACTATTTTATTTATGTTATTTTTCCTGTCCAGATCGAATGATGGCTCTGTCTAAAGAAGAACGAATCGAGTTGGTACTCTTAAGTGGACGAGAAGGATGGTCTTATCGCAAAATTGCAGAAGAATTTAACCTTCGACACCCTCATAGGCAACCTATTTATTTTACTGCCGTCGGGAAATTGATCAAGAAATTTAAAGAAACAGGCAGTGTCTTGGACAAACCTCGCTCCGGACGACCAAGGACTTCACACGAAATGAAAATGACTGTCATAGCCAAGGTTTATGCTAGCCCAAGGAAATCACTTCGCCGAACATCCACGGAGTTGGGTATTCCAAGGTAACTTGTACGGATGAAACTTCTCTATCAGGATTTTGTGGATGGTTGACCTTGGAATACCCAACTCCGTGGATGTCCGGCGAAGTGATTTCCTTGGGTTAGCATAAACCTTGGCCATGACAGTCATTTTCATTTCGTGTGAAGTCCTTGGTCGTCCGGAGCGAGGTTTGTCCAAGACACTGCCTGTTTCTTTAAATTTCTTGATCAATTTCCCGACGGCAGTAAAATAAATAGGTTGCCTATGAGGGTGTCGAAGGTAAAATTCTTCTGTAATTTTGCGATAAGACCATCTTTCTCGTCCACTTAAGAGTACCACCTCGATTCGTTCTTCTTTAGACAGAGCCATCATTCGATCTGGACAGGAAAAATAACATAAATAAATAAAATAGTGAAATTTCCTATGTACCCAGACTTTGTGAATACCTTGAATATCTACAAAACTTGCTACATATAGACTTTGATCATTATTAAGTTATCATTTGTTTCATACATCCTTTTGTGAATATTCAATGAATATTAATTATCGCTTTCTTTATCCTTTAGTCTGTTGACCTTCACCTATGAACAAGAGTAAACGAGTACAAACGCTACGAAGGGTCTCTCTTCCGATGAGCTAAGAATTTTTCTTACAATATACTTTTTTCTATAAACTTTCTGAAGTGTAAGCGACAAGTCTTCCTGCAATCAAGTTTCATATCAAGAAAGCCTTAACTTTACACCCACACACATACTAAGGCCTCAATAACTTAAGTCGTGATTTATCTTAACAAATTATATTTTACTAATAAGGAATACAAAAGGCTTTTCTGAAAGTCTTAAAATTGGATATTTTTTAGCTAGTATTACAACTACTACTATTTCTTTTTTCTTATAATAATAATAATAATAACAATAACAATAATAATAATAATAATAATAATAATAATAATAATAATAATAATAATAATTATTATTATTATTACGATCCTATCCTACACACGTGAGCATATAATTTAGCGAACGCAAAAGGACATTACAATACATTCTTGAGTTCTAAATTCACAAATCTACTTCAACAGTTTAATGCATAACAATAATAAATTCTGCCTAAACATATACTACTGATCTATCCACAGAAGCTCCGAGGATTAATTAGGCAACTAGTACCACCATGATTATTCAGGCATTAGTCTAAGGCCCGAGTTCTTAAACAGTGTAAACCTAGGATACCATATTGTTAGATAGCTAGACACACACAAATGGATTTCATAAACGCATCTGACGCGGTTCTGCGTATGGCTAGGATTCCCCCATAGGGGCATTCTAGCCATACACAGAACCGCGCCAGGGGGGATCCTAGCCATACACAGAATCGCGCCAGATGCGTTTATGAAATCCATTTGTGTGTCTAGTTAACTAACAATATGGTATCCTAGGTTTACACTGTTTAAGAAATCGGGCTTAAGTGTAAAGAGCACAAGATTAAAATGAATTAACATAAAAAAGATGATGATGATGATGATGATGATAAAAGGAGTTAACTGTAATTATCTGTTCAGAGGAGTCAAGGTATATGAAGGAATTCTAGCAAGAAAACTCCAAGAAAAACCATGGTAATTCATCTCTAAATGCAACTGGCTGCAGAGTCAGCGAGATTAAAGGGGGGGGGGGGTTACACGGTCAAACGCTTCGTTGAACGTGGTTCGACAGACAAGCGTTAGAAGTGATGTTCGAACGTGTGAACGGGTGTTTGGTTGTCGAACACGTTTGTCGAACGTGTTCGACAACCAAATACCCCGTTCACACGTTCGAACATCACTTCAAACACTTGTCTGTCGAACCGCGTTCGACGAACCGTTTGACGGTGTAAACCCCCCTAAAGCAAACTTGGGTCTTCTGGTGATCAGGTGTTAGCTTTGACTCGGCCAGCTCCTTACGACTGGGATTGCTGCCATTATATATAGATTAATAATGCTTACAGTCATACGTATTTGGATATCAATAACATTTACCACAATTACTTCTTGACTCAGTTGAAACACTGTTATTTTTTTATTTAAATAAAAAATAATAATATAGACAATGGACAACGAAATCGGGGACAAATGTGCAAAAGTACCTCCAGGAGAGGTACATTGGATTATATTAAAACTTATGTCAAATATTCCATGACTGTTTAAAAAATAAGACACTATAGCGAAGTTTTTCTTTAAAAAAAATAATAACAACAACATTTAGGAAAACAACAGCAAAAGAAGTAACAGATGTGTAAAAGCACCTTCGGGATCAGCGTTCAGAAAGCCGTAAAATTTCAAGTGATGGGACATTATTACAAGCTGGCGCTGGCTCGAGAGATCATCGGAGAGAGTGGAAGCGAGAATCAACCTCCCTCAACCGCCATACTCCCACCCTCTCCCATTCCCCGAAACTTCCACATTTTCTAATCCTTTAAGTCACCTCCCCTGACGACCACGGCCACGCAAATTTTAAAAGGGGTGGGGGAGGGATTCGGTAGAGTTGCAGGACGAACAGTATTGCCATTAGCGAAGTTCGAGATTGTAAAGAATCAATCCCATCGTTGACCACCGGATATCTAATGGGTTTTTTGCATATCCTGGCGAACTGATACGGGTTGCCAAATTTGGGATCCCGTTACCCTCTCCTCCTTAAATACACTCAGGTAAAGTGACTAAGAAAACCACCTTCCTATAAGCCTTGTTCTGGACTGGATGATTCACACAGGACTTTCACTAGTTTTTCCCTCCATATTTTCCCTCAATTTCCCAAAACCTCGTATTGGTCAAATGACCCCTATTTAATTTTATTAAGCAATCACAAACATTCAGATTCAAATTCTCCATTCCTAAGAAATCAACTCATCCTAAATTTCACACGATAGCGTCTGACAACTTTAATTCAGTCCGACTTTCATTTTGAAATTATATTGCAGGGCTTTACGTAACTCATGATTACACACACACACACACACAATATGTGCGTGACGTCAGGAACGAAGACACTATTAAGCTTGAAGTCTACTTAACTCTCTCTCTCTCTCTTTCTCTCTCTCCTCCTCTCTGCACATATTTTATATATATATATATATATATATATATATATATATATATATATATATATATATATATATATATATATATATATATATATATATATATATATATATATATATGTAATATATATATATATATATATATATATATATATATATATATATATTATATATATATATATTATATATATATATATGTAATATATAATATATAATAAATATATATATATATATATATATATATATATATATATATATATATATATATATATATATATATATATATATATATATATATATATATAAATCATCATCATCATCATACTGACCTTGAAGGAAAAGGAAACGACTGAAGTAGTGAGTACTGTACTTTGCATTTTTAAAATATCATGATCGAAAGTACTCGCCAACTCAATTACTTCCTTTTCCTTCGAGGTCAATATATATATATATATATATATATATATATATATATATATATATATATATATATATATATATATATATATATATATATATATATATATATATATATATATATATATATATATATATATATATATATATATATATATATTGTGACACCATAATGCGCCAATAAATAATAAAATTAAATTGCCCTCATCGGGCCTGGGCACGAAGAAAACATTAAGAGAAACAGATGGAGAGTATAGTGACATGTCATATGTGAAGGATAATCCTATTATTCTATTATTATTGTTATTTTAATTATAATTTTCATCACAACTTGCTTCATTAAAAACTTCACACAAAGTTCATATGAAATCTCCCCCTCTGGGAAAATCTTTATTCGAAAAAGACTAAAGTTCTAGCACCATAATTATCTCTCTCTCTCTCTCTCTCTGTATGTATGTATGTATGTATGCATGCACGCGAACGTGCGTGCGTGTGTTAGTGCACGCGCGTGCTTTAAAAAATATCCAAAGGAAACAAGAAAGAATGACTCGGAACAGTAAATATATTCGTATTTATACATCTTCAAACGTACTACAGAGAAACAGATCTACACTAAAAGGCATGCTAATACATCGTGAATACAAAATACATTTTAAAATAACCATTGGTCAATATTTCTTTAGGAATAGAAATAGAATCATGAGGATACACTTCCGTGTGGGTTATCTTGGAAAGGGATGCATTAAAACATTAGCTAAATTCATTCTTAACTATGGTTCCTTTTCCAAGCCTACAGCAACACCGAAATATTCTTGGATATTCGTTACACATCTTTTATTATCTCTTCACATCTGCCAAGTCACAACACTACCCATCTCTGTTTTCTCTTTACTTTATGTTTTCTTCTTGTACAGGCCGGATGTTTTTTTTTTTTGGGGGGGGGCGTCCTGGTGTCAAAATCATAAAGAAAAAAATTATCCAACACTTAGACAGGTCATAGGCAGAACAAGTAAAGAGGGGTTTACACGGTCAAACGGTTCGTTGAACGCAGTTCGACAGACAAGTCTTTGAAGTGATGTTCGAACGTGTGAACGGGGTATTTGGTTGTCGAACACGTTCGACAAACGTGTTCGACAACCAAATACCCCGTTTACACGTTCGAACATCACTTCAAACACTTGTTTGTCGAACCGCGTTCGACAGGCAAGTGTTTGAAGTGATGTTCGAACGTGTGAATGGGGTACTTTGTTGTCGAACACGCTTGTCGAACGTGTTCGACAACCAAATACCCCGTCCACACGTTCGAATATCACTTCAAACACTTGTTTGTCAAACCGCGTTCGACAGGCAAGTGTTTGAAGTGATGTTCGAACGTGTGAACGGGGTATTTGGTTGTCGAACACGTTCGACAAGCGTGTTCGACAACAAAATACCCCATTCACACGTTCGAACATCACTTCAAACACTTGCCTGTCGAACGCGGTTCGACAAACAAGTGTTTGAAGTGATGTTCGAACGTGTGAATGGGGTATTTTGTTGTCGAACACGCTTGTCGAACGTGTTCGACAACCAAATACCCCGTTCACACGTTCGAACATCACTTCAAACACTTGTCTGTCGAACCGCGTTCGACAGGCAAGTGTTTGAAGTGATGTTCGAACGTGTGAACGGGGTATTTTGTTGTCGAACACGTTTGTCGAACGTGTTCGACAACCAAATACCACGTTCACACGTTCGAACATCACTTAAAACACTTGTCTGTCGAACAGCGTTCGACGAACCGTTTGACAGTGTAAACCGCCCTTTATCCTCAGTGGATTCTAATATGAGACCTGACTCCACTGCCCAATGTATATGGAAATTGACACTATATGCTTTTGACACTACTCCAAATAAGCTGATGGCTATAATGACCATCATGATGAAATAAAACTTCACTTGTTTGAACACTTTATTTGTGGTGATTAATTCTGGTTTTTAGATTTTTTTTCCCAGTTTGCCCAAAGCATTTATATAACATGACTGGCAATTAATAATATACAATGAACCATTATTCTTGATAATGGCATTCCTAATTAATGTACTTTCACAGTATTATTATAATTAACATTACCTAAACGCTATATTGCTAAGCTTTAGCTTTATATATATATATATATATATATATATATATATATATATATATATATATATATATGATTGATTCGGTTTTACGTCATGAACTCCCTTTTCTACTAAGGGCTAGGACGGTTGCCTTCTTACGAAGGACTTGTTTTGGCAGATGTAATCGTTACCCTGAGTGTATGCCCTTACTAACCTCAGTCCGTGACGGGGCGCTAACCCTCGACTTGCCGCTTCAGAATCGCAGACGCTACCATTTTGCCACGGAGACTACATATATATAATGGAGATACAATAATATGTGAATGCAGTGTGTGCTCATTGGTGGAATAATGAATACATGCGATAAAAATTCTGAAACTGGAACCAAGTCCGTCCCACTCTGATGATAAAAGCTGTGGAACAGGCATCTTTGACTTTATATGGAAGCTTGATTTCATAATTATATTGTACCACTATTGACCTAGCACATCAGATGAGGTACTCACTAAGCCTATCTAATTAATGTTATTTCAAATAATAATAATAATAATAATAATAATAATAATAATAATAATAATAATAATAATATAGCGGAGAGAAAATGAGGAAAAACATATTGCACTACACCACGTCAAGACAAGGCAGAAAATAATAATAGAAAAAAAAATATATCCTTTGTGGTCACGACTGGCAGACGTTCATCTTCGCAGTGAAGCAACTCATTTCAGGCATCAGTCACGTACAGACACTTTTCAGAATCTCCAACGTCTCTTCCGAATACGGAAGCTGGCGACAACAGGAATGAAGAAATCGTTCGCAAACTCTCAAAAGCAGTAATGCCGTCAAATGCAACAGAAATTCTAGATACCATGAAAGCTATAACGTCGACTTGATAACACCCATCCTGAGTAAAACAATCGAGTCATACTAAAGAAGTTCTGGATATAAGATATAAGTCATGAAAGACAGACGTAGGTTCAAAGATGATCACTATTAACGGGCCAAAACACTCAGGAACAATATTCCAGAGCATCTTGATAATTCATCCTCATTCACAGTTTTCAAAGGCACACTATATAGTTTTCTTTTGGACATATATTTACTGCTCACACACTAATCAAACTTATTGATTTAATGCAATTTCCCTTAACACTAATCTTTCTATATGTAAATAGATATTGCCTTCCTTGATTTCTAAGTTAAGAATTCTCACTGTAAGGAATACAAATATGGTGATGATGCCGATAATAAGGATTCTGTATCGAGTGTTACTATTACTATTTCATAATTAATATTAAATTGTTACCATCTTTATTACAGTATGATTATTGTTATTATAACTGTATTCGTATCTGTAAACTCAAGGTAATCTTCGTTTTCTAGGAAAGCTATATTCTTTAGTTCAATTACATGTCTACTTATAAGTGTGCTCTTAGTTTTGTAAAAGAATAGACATTGCCAAACGGAAATAAAGTTTTGTTTGTTTGTTTGTTCGCCAGTTCTGCACACAGCAATAGCGTAAGATTCTTCAGAATTTATGGTATTTAATAAAATCTGTGTCGCAGACTTGGTACGACTGCTACCGGTAACAACGTTCCTAAACTAATCAAAAGTTTATGCAAAATAAACTCAAGTTTTTATCTCTTCCAAAAATTCTTAAATATTTCACATTCAATAGTTCTAAGGCTTTAATTCATACGGTCTATAGTAAATTACTTATTTTTGGCGTTTTGCAGTGGATTGTATAGAGTCCATTACTTCTAATGATTCACCTATGGATATAGCGGAACACTAATGAAAGCAATTCTTTCACAATATGGTCGGGTAATGGGGAAGATGACAGAAGAGCAACATTAAGTGCATATCAAATATAGGATTCAGAGTTTACTTATACAACCTAAAGTCATCAAAAACATGCGTAAATAGCTGTATTTGTGACTATAAAATTTGCTGACAGTTATTTGAACTGTGACGTTAAAATGGCACCAAACTTATACACCACTGAAACGTTCAAAGAAGGTTTCATTCCATCCAAAATATAAACACCATGATGACAGCTTTAAATAAAAAAAATAAAAAATAAAAATAACGAACAGCATGAAAGCAATCAATTCCTAAAATAAAATAAAAAT
>JAXCGZ010017965.1:0-12500 GCA_037179515.1 Halocaridina rubra | reverse complement strand
TCTGAAGCCATGTTGCCTCACTGACAAAAAGTTGAAGGATTCCAAGTGAAGAGAGATATGTTTCCTTAGTAGTTTCTCCATAAGTTTGCAAACTATGCTGGTCAAGGAAACTGGTCTATAGTTCAGAGCCGTATCCCTCCTTCCCTTTTTGAAGATAGGTATCACATTTGCTTGTTTCCAGCATCTTGGAATCTCCCCCGACTCCAGTGACTCCTTAAATATGATACTTAGTGCCACTGATATTGTGTTTGCGCATTTTTTAAGCACATGAGGGGATATGTCATCAGGACCTGTAGCTTTATGAACATCTAAATCCATCAGCGCTTTGCATACCTCTGTGGCTGTAAGGTTGATGTTCTCTAATACCGGCCCTTGAGCTTCTATCACTGCAATCTGAGGGGGTGGGGTATTTTCTACTGTAAATACTGACTGAAACTCCTTGTTCAATTCTTTGCAGATCTCTTCGTCCGTCTCAGTGATGCTTCCATCCGCTCTCTTTAGCCTTAAAACCTGTTCTTTTACCTTCAGTTTTCCTCTGATAAAGCTGTGGAAAAGCTTGGGATTTTCTTTAGCCTTCCTGGTGATGTCCCTCTCATAATCTCTCTCTGCCTCTCTCCTTTTACTTAGGTAGTCATTTCTTGCTCTTTTGTAGGTTTGCCAGGCATTTATGTTTTTTCTCCTCCTATACCTTTTCCAGCATTTGTCTCTCCACTCCTTAGCTCTTTTACACCCATTATCGAACCATTTCTCTCTGGCATGAATTACACCTACTTTGGTGACAGGTATGCAGCAATCTACTATCTTCCCATATTTCTCACAAAAGATGTCATACATTTCTTGTACAGATTTGTTGTAAAATAAGGTTCTCCAGTCAATAACTGCAAAAAGCTCATTCATTTTGATGTAATCTCCTTTCTGATAGTTCCTCCTCATGTCCTCAGTGCCTCTACTCTCAGGAAGAATGTCTTCAATGATATACTCCATCAACAACACACAGTGGTCACTCTTTCCAATTGGTGGTTCATACTCAATATTTTCAATATCCGACACATTATCTGTGAACACCAGATCAAGTAGTGATGGCTCATCCCCACCCCTGGCTCTTGTTGGTTCCAATACATGTTGGTGTAGGAAATTCCCTTGTACGCAATCTAGGAATCTTGCCCCAAATGAGTCCTCACCACTGTGTGGGTCAAGATTTATCCAATCTATCTCTTTATGATTAAAGTCTCCCATAATCAAAATCCTACATTTTTTCTCCCGCGCCATGTTAACAACTGAGTTTATGACTTCAATCGTACCTATATGACTCTCCTCATAAATTTCAAGCCTATTTTGGTTCCTTGGTGGGTTGTATACAACAGTTATTATAATGCTCTCTGACCCAGTATTTATGCGAGCAACAAGAAATTCCCTGAACTCACTTTCTATAGCCAAGTTTATTTCTTCAACTTGAATCCTCTCACTTATGAGCAGTGCTATCCCTCCACCAGTCCTCTCAGATCTTTCGACCCTTAGTATTCTGAAGCCCTTAGGAAAAACTGTGACACTGTTTATGTCCTCACTCAACTTAGTCTCTGTAATTGCTACTATATCTGCCTTACTGTTGTGAATCCTATCTTTTAATTCTACTGCCTTACCAGCTAATCCATCAGCATTTGTGTTTAACAATCTTAATGAGGCCCCATCCCCTGATCTTCTGTCATTATCTTCTTTATCTCCCCTTTGTCTGGAAGTATTCTGTAACGAAAATTTTTCTTCTCTTCTTCATTTCTTTCATCATTTAACCTTCTTGCCTCTTGCAACAAGTTTTTGATCTTTCCCATCTCTTCCTGTGTTCTGTATCGTCTAATGAACACTTCTTTGCATTCTTGAAGGTCTTTTAGACTTTTTTTTCTCAACAATATTTCCCTACATGTCTCCCCTCTCTCAAAGGTTACTTTTGTTGGTCTCGGCTTTCCTTCCCTCGAATATTTACCTAGTTGGTGTATGTTTACAATATCCTCAGGACCACATACTACTCCAAGCTTTCTTATCAGGTCTACAACGTTAGCTTTATTTTCTTCAAGTCTCCCCTGCCATGTTGGCTCCTGGGATTCACTTATGCCTGAGATTACCACTGTCTTCTCCGTGTTGTGTGTGTGTGTGTGTGTGTGTGTGTGTGTGTGTGTGTGTGTGTGTGTGTGTGTGTGTGTGTGTGTGTGTGTGTGTGTGTGTGTGTGTGTGTGTGTGTGTGTGTGTGTGTGTGTGTGTGTGTGTGTGTGTGTGTGTGTGTGTGTGTGTGTGTGTGTGTGTGTGTGTGTGTGTGTGTGTGTGTGTGTGTGTGTGTGTGTGTGTGTGTGTGTGTGTGTGTGTGTGTGTGTGTGTGTGTGTGTGTGTGTGTGTGTGTGTGTGTGTGTGTGTGTGTGTGTGTGTGTGTGTGTGTGTGTGTGTGTGTGTGTGTGTGTGTGTGTGTGTGTGTGTGTGTGTGTGTGTGTGTGTGTGTGTGTGTGTGTGTGTGTGTGTGTGTGTGTGTGTGTGTGTGTGTGTGTGTGTGTGTGTGTGTGTGTGTGTGTGTGTGTGTGTGTGTGTGTGTGTGTGTGTGTGTGTGTGTGTGTGTGTGTGTGTGTGTGTGTGTGTGTGTGTGTGTGTGTGTGTGTGTGTGTGTGTGTGTGTGTGTGTGTGTGTGTGTGTGTGTGTGTGTGTGTGTGTGTGTGTGTGTGTGTGTGTGTGTGTGTGTGTGTGTGTGTGTGTGTGTGTGTGTGTGTGTGTGTGTGTGTGTGTGTGTGTGTGTGTGTGTGTGTGTGTGTGTGTTAAATAAAATAGCATTTTATACTGTTATAATATTTTTAGTTTATTGCTATCAATATTTTTAATATATTTTTTTTAAATACATTCTCTATGTATTTCCCAATGGCAAATATCATCTGCGTAAGCTAACGTCCTCATATATATATATATATATATATATATATATATATTATATATATATATATATATATATATATATATATATACACGCATATATATGTATATGTGTGCATATGTGTACTGTGTTAAATAGCATTTTATTCTGTTATATTATATATTTTTTTAATTGCTATTAATTGTTTTAATATTTTATTTTTTTAAATCCATTCTCTATGTACATATGAAAATTCGTTCTTGATAACTTAAATCGTTTATTCTGTCATTTGTAGATGAAAATGGGTCTAGATGTGACATACCCGAAATATTACATAAAGAAGAGTGGGGGGGGGTGCAAGATGAACAAGTGGATTATTTTCCATTATGTTTTCCAATTTATAATTAGTTTAATATTTCCAAAAGGGAAACCTATTTCTTCAGTAATAACAATAATAATACTGATGAAAAAAAGGCGAACGAGATTCCTAATTTACAGAACAAAGCCAAGTGGATCACTATCAAATGAGATATGTTCGTTCCCAAATAATGATCATATGAGACGGCGAAATAATATTCCTTTCAAAAGAGTTTCTGTTTTAAATAAAAAAGGAAAATGGGTTAAAGTGTTTAACTGGTATGCGAAGTGATAAGGTGTCGTCCTTCACAATCGAAAATTCAATCCACATAAACAGTAAAAAGAATGTCATCAGACCTTACCGAAGATGAAGAGGGTAAAGAAAATAAAAAGAATTGCAATTATGCATGATCTGCATATATATATATATATATATATATATATATATATATATATATATATATATATATATATATATATAATATATATATATATATATATATATATATATATATATCGAATATTTATTAAGCTTATAAAAATTGGAAGAAAGAAAGCAAGACAATGAAAGGAACCTCCGGCGTACCCGTTAGAGAGAGAACAACCGCAGCGCCATTTACAACCTCGGTTAAAATACGCAAATATTGCTTTAATCCAAACCAAAGGAAGGCAGCCTAGCCCCGATTCAAAGCTAATGAGATATCACGAGCAATGAAAAACAGTCTTTCCAATACCGTAATTAAAAGTACACAAAAAGTAAGGTAAGACAGGGGGGTTATTAATTCCTATCATTTGGAAACCATGCAAACGAAGGCTATAAAGTGCAAAAGACACTTGTGAGACCTGCGATAATGTATGGAACAGAGACATACATGGGCAATAAAGAAGACACAAGAGAAAAAACTGGATGTGGCAGAGATGAAGATGTTGAGATGGATGTGTGGGGTGACAAGAAGCGAAAAGATAAAACACGAGGTAATTAGAGGTACCACAAAAGTTAGAGAAATATCAGATAAGATACAAAAAAAGTAGACTAAGGTGGTATGGTTATGTTGTTAGGAGGGATGAGCAGTATGTTGGGAGGAGGGCGAGGGAAACGGATATACAGGGTAGGAGAGAGGGGGGGGGGAGACCAAAGCGTAGGTGGATGGTTTGCATCAATGACGACCTGAGATCTAAAAGTTTGTTGGGTGATGAGGTATGGGACAGGAACATATGGAGAACACTGGCCAGAAACATCGACCCCACATAAAAGTGGGAAAAGATGTAGAAGAAGAAGACAAACGAAGGCTATAAAATAGGCAATTAGATAACTAATAAATTGCTCGATAAGGGTACATGGGTGAGATGAAAGTTAAAAGATCACAACGGTAACAGTACTTTTGGTCATTATATATTATTCCTGTAAACTGAGTAGCTCACATAATATCCCTATCGATTTATGATAGAAGGAAAATATCGCGAAATTGGAGAGAGTTCCCAGAGTATACAAAATGGGTAGCATCCAACAGCTGCCGAAAAAAAATGAAGGCTAAGTATAGGCCAGACAACCATAAACAACATCCAGTTCAGAATTATACATGACATATATGATGCAAATAAGCGAGTCATACGTTACAATAATGCGTCTTCTATTCACCAACATGATGGAGAAGAAAAAAAAATGTATTCATTGCCAAGCAAGCATCTTCCCAATTGAGAAATATGAATAATTTAAACAATTAGAATAAACATAAAAATAAGACATACATTAACGAAAAAATAATAACAAACACGTCTTTCGATTAATTATAATAATAATAATAATAATAATAATAATAATAATAATAATAATAATAATAATAATAATAATAATACTTCAATAATAATAATAATAAAACGGCAAGAAATACAAAGGAAGAAAATGAAATGATTCCGTGACAGTAAATGATAAATAAATAACAATACACACACACACACATACAGCGAAAAATATATTTGTCCAAAGACGATTTCATCTGGCTTGTAGTTATTCCAGACTCCTGGCCAGAGGTAAAACAAAGAAAATGGAAAATAATAAATCGTCACACCTAGCAGGTGAAGGTGTTATGTCATGACAGTCAAATGGTTATATATTGTCATTTCGACAGAAATTTGTCCAATCATAACAGTATATTTAATGACAATGATATCACATGGTGACTTACACATTTTATCTGAACATTATTATTATTCTTATTATTATTGATGTTATTATTAATATGCATGACATCTTCCATAGAAGTCAGCAGGGATGTATGTCTGAGTGACACTTCATTTTTTCTTGCTCAACTTCACTTCTTCTCTCGATCGCTCTAAAAAAAAAAAAAAAAAAATTAAAGTCAAGGAACGAAGAGCTGCCAGCATCACGGCTCACCTATTCCGGTGATTCGAATTTCACGTCACGCTGAACATACTAAACCGTGTCCTATTTTTACATAATAATCCACTAGTCTAGAACATATTACACACACGCGCGCGCGAGCACGCACACAAATAACGCTGATGTGAGTAAATAATGAAAGGTTACTCGAGTCTTTGTTCCGAATCTGTTAAATATGGCCTCTTAGTATCTCTCCATACCAATGTAAAGCAACAATTAATGATAAACAATTTAACAATAGCTGAAAATCCGCTTATCAACGCATCTCTTGATATGATACTAAAATATCTGAGGGGGATCCGACTTGTTTTATTAATGCTCAATAAATAGTTTTTCTATTATCACTCGCTCTCTTGAGACCTTTCTGAAGTGTAATTTCACTCATTTTTCAATGGAATGCCAGTTTATAAGGGATAAGAGGTTCAGTTCGCGCACGAAGTGTAAAAATTACTTATCTTTTCATGTCTTGTTTCACTAACGGGTTTCCTCTTCATAAAAACAAAGCATAAAAGCTAGCCTAATAATGTTACTTCTTCTTCTTCCACTACAACAGCTTTTCCCGGTTATGCAGGGTCGCTATTTCTGGAAAGCCGTTTCCAACGATTCCTATTTTCCACTGTAAGATCTTTTTGTTCCATGTCAGTTGTTACACACTCCATCCACCTTCTCTTCGTCTCCCCCTCCGCCTGCTCCTACCTGGCACCTCCATCTCCAACACTCTCCTCCCAGCATATTCCTGATCCCTCCTCATGACATGTCCGAACCAGTGGAGCCTATATTCTTGGATTTTCTTAAGACACTTTTATAACTTTAGTTGTTCCTCTTACTATATCATTTCTAATCCTATCATTTCTTTTGATTCCAACCATCCATCTAAGCATTCGCATTTCTGCCGCATCCATTTTCTTTTCATAAGATATCTTCATGGGCCAAGTCTCTGCTCCCTATGTCATTGCAGGTCTCACTACAGTTTTATGCACTTCTCCCTTCAGTTTCACATTTATCCTTCGGTCACACAACACTCCAGATACCCTTTCCCAGTTGCTCCATCCTGCTTGGATTCTGCTGTTTACCTTCACTTGGAGTTCTGCATTTTCCTCCACATATGAGCCCAGGTACTTGAATTTTTCTGCTCTCTCTATTATTTCCTCCTGTAGATGTATGTCATCCAACTGATTGGCGGGGTGACAACACATATACTCTGTTTTTGTTCTTCTGATTTTCAGTCCTCTACTTTCAAATGCCTCTCTAAATCTATCCAACTTCCTCTCCACTCCCTCTCTGGTCTCGTCACAGAACATCTTACCCGCTCGGTCGAGCCAACACTTGTCCTTACTTGTGTGTATGCTCCTTCATACATATATTTAACTACTCTAACATATTTCTCGGATGTTCCTCTCTCTCTCAGGCATCTCCAGATCTCTTGCCGTGGGACTCTATCGTAGGCTTTTTCTAAATCTATAAATGCTAAATGCAGTTCCTTTTGGCCTTCTCTGTATTTTTCCATTAGCCAGATAATGTTACTGAGAGATAAAAAATGTAAGAGCTTAAATGAGATTAATGACTAGCTACTAACACGGTCAAGTAATTATCTCAATGCAATGAAGAGCAAAAAACAGCTGCCAATAATCATTAAGAGATGCCTTAAGACAAGACGCCACATTCTCATCAGAAAAAACTACGTATTTGAACACCAACTCGTCACTTTTTTTTTTTTTTCGTTGATGTTCTCCCTTCAGGGTGAGCGGACCTTCCCTTTTTGGCCCGCAGGTGGGGACTCGTCACTTATGAACACTTAATGAAGATATCAATACTTATGTAATGAAATGATATATTTAAAATGCACACCTTTCCCTTGCGGTTCACAAATGAACTATCCACAGAGAGGCAAAGCAAACCATTTTTATTCATAGTTTCTTGCTTTAGCTCTGAGGTTGGTTTTCTAGAGTGAACCGCAAGCACGGAGTGTACGTTTGTGAATTTAAAATCGAAACTATATTTATAAAAAATGCTTTTCTTGTCCAGCGAACGGAGTGTTTGTTGGACTGAATTCACGCGACACACGAATCCCTCCCAACATAAAAATTCGATAAATAAAATCACAGGTGTAGCAGTTTCAAATCCCCCCCCCCCGCTTCACTTTACCCTCTAGGAAAATCAACAACACACTAAGATTACGGAAGGCAAGATGAAGTCGAATTCGAATTACCCTTGGACTTAAGTAGCTTGGGATAAGTTGGGCTAGCCTCGGTGAGGCAGTAATGCGAAATCGATTTCAGAATATCGGGAGGCAACATGAAAAGGGAAGAAGGTAGCTAGAAGTCTTATCACCGGCGCTCTAATGAAATTTTATATAGAAGATAACATATTCCACTTATTCCAGCCGCTGGTCATAACTGTTATAAAAGAAATGAGACGGCAGAGCTTCCGAAGATGAAGTCCATACTCAGCTCTTCCTTTAGTTATCTGCAAAAACAAACTAATAATAATAATAATAATAATAATAATAATAATAATAATAATAATAATACCACCACCATCCCCATGATCAAACAAATGTGTTCGAATATAATTTTATCAAAATTATTTGAGACCTTAAGAGACTACTGGATCCGAAACATCCTCGGTTAATGCAGATGAGCAACAAAGTCGTTAAATTTAGGAGAGATCCCAAATATGCAAACATTATTATTATTATTATTATTATTATTATTTGTTGTTGTTGTTTTCGTTGCTTCATTCTTATTACTAATAGAAAATAGCTCTTTAAAGCCTTTAATATCTGAGGAGTAATAAAAAAATACAAAAATATATTTAAATGAAAAGGAATCCCAATGGGTGTTCCGAAGGCAATAAAAGGCCAGGAATAAAGCCCATAATGGTTGGCTGTTATGGGTCGTTTCGGATGAGGTTCACTGACCATCATGCTTTATGTGACCATGCCCAGGGCTCAGTCCTAGCCCATTTACCCCCACACTCCCATACATGATGTATTTGTTCTCCACAATTAAATCTTGTGGCATAAGACCCTAGGATGCTTTTATTAGTCCGATTCGTTTCTACTCTGATATATTAGATTAAAAAATTACCGACGCTGCAGCTAAATGGATCAACTCACGGTTCACAACCAAGAGGTCAATAGTTCGATTAGCCTAGGTGTTTAGTTTAAGTAACTTTTCCCCCAGAAACTCTTGTGAAGAAAGAAAAGAGCGTGTTTTTCACTTTGTATGGCTCATATTAAATGGCAAAATGGAACTATATCACGCAACACATATCAAAGAATTCCCTTTTGCCTAGCAGGAGAGAGAGAGAGAAGAAAAAAAAATTTAACACGTCCCTTGGATGAAAGCCAGAGAGAAGGAAATAAAATAAAAAAGGGATGAACCAGAGGGTATTTTCCATAAAGTCGATATTGGAGACCTAAGCTGGCTAGTTTGGGTCTCGACCCAATCCATAAGAGGTGAAAGAATCTCCCCCCTCTCCATGACGCCCAGCTCCATTCCGAAACTTTTTTCCACTGAGAATTTTACATATTACAGCAAATATTGATGTTCCAACATTTCTAAAAATAAAATGTAAGGTCGGATTTTCTTGCCCTGGCATAAATGTGTATCCATGCACATCTTGATTCAAAATGGCTCTCTGATGTGTAACAGGATACTTTCTCTGTCTGATGCGATGGTATATATATATATATATATATATATATATATATATATATATATATATATATATATATATATATATATATATATATATATATATATATATCAGTGATTCTTAACGCGGGGTGCTCGCACCCCTAGGGGGTGCTAGGCCGGTTCCTAAGGGGTGCGAGGATGCCTATGAATAATTAAAGCAAAATATATTTTTATATACGCACTATATTTTTCCTGAAAAAAAAACCTTTTTGCTTCAGCAGTGTTCCGAGATAGAGATAAACCTAAAGTTCTAAACCTAATTTCCTAATGAAGTGGCAAAGTTGCAACAGACTCGAGTACAGGGTACACGTATGTGATTTGGATGGACGAGGAAGGGACGCGTATAGGACACGTAGGTGACACAAAGAGAGGGAGGTTATCATCACGTCTCAGACCACACCACCCACCCGCACCATCAACACGCAGTCTTCTGCTTGAGTGAGTTATGGTTTCCCTGTTTTAATAACTTTTTCTTATTGATACATATACAGTAGGGTGGAAGATTGGTTGTGTATTATTTCTGATTTTGCTTTCTTCACATATATTTAAATGGGCGATGGGCTGTTTATGTAACATAGATCATTACTGTAGCAGTGTAGACATTACAATACTTTCATAGAATGTATTGTGATGGCTACAAATGTACTGATTAAAACCACATGTTTAAGTTTTTCCATCACACATTTTGGTGACAATTCATAAAAAGAAGAAAACACCTCTTCATGTATTATATATAATATATGTGTATGTGTATATGTATATATGTATATATGTATGTATGTACGTATGTATGTTTTTCATTTTCCAGATTTGTCTGCAGTATGTTGAAGAAACAAAAGTGGAATGACGACTATGTCAAATACGGCTTCACTTTTGCTACAGAGAAGGATGGAACACAACGTCCACAGTGTATACTGTGCAACACACTCTTCTCCAATGCGAATTTGAAGTCATCAAAGCTCGGTGAACATTTCAAGAACAAACATGGTGGCAGGGGTGCCGGAAATTATATCGTGACATTAAGGGCCAAAAGAGCTAGGTTTGATCAGGCTGGCACATTGCCAACATACGGATTTTCGCCAACAGAGAAACCTTTACTACGTGCTTCTTATCAAGTTCCATACCAGATTGCTAAGTCAAAGAAACCCCATACAATTGGTGAGGAATTGTTCTTGGCAAGGAAGCTGAGAAAAAACTGCAACAAGTGTCCTTGTCAAATTATGTGATCCATAACCGAATCATCGACATAAGTGATGACAGATACCAGTGATGTCAGATACAGCTGTATCTGACATCAAGGCTAGTCAACTTAAGATTAGCCTGCAAGTTGATGAATCAACAGATGTATCCAACTGTTGTCTGCTATTGGCAGTAGTTCGATACATGTGGGAGAAAAAGTGGAAGAAAGTTTTCTTTTCTTTCACAAGCTATGGATGTGTTTAATAATGTACAAGAATTCTTTGCAAGAAACGAACTTCAGCTTGACAGAATTGGTTCAATATGTAGCAATGGTGCACCAGCCATGTTGGGCAATCGTTCTGGGTTTGCTGCATTAATGAGGAAAGAAATTTCGAACCTGAAAATCACTCAATGCTTTCTTCATTGTCACCCTCTTGCAGCAAGGACATTGTTCCCAGATCTGAAGAAAAGTCTGGCTGTTTGTGTTAAGCTTGTGAACTTGATTTGCAGCCGTGCTTTGAATCATCGATTGTTTCAGTCACTTTGTGAGGAAGTGGGCCAGGAACACACTGTGCTTTTGTACCATACTGAAGTGAGGTGGTTGTCACGTAGTCGTGTGCTATCTCGTATGTTTGAACTGAGAAGAGAAATTCATCAGTTTCTCCTTGAACGGGTACAAGAACTGGCTATATATTGCAATGAGCCTAGCTTTGTTCAGATGCTTGCCTATTTAGCAGAAGTGCTTTTAGCACTCAATGAACTCAATCTTTCTCTGCAGGAAAGGGGACTTCACATTGTAACTGCAAGCGAGAAATTGGCTGCATTCAAAGAAAAACTGGTTTTGTGGATTAAGTGTCTGAAGATGGGGAATTTGGTATGTTTCCCCTGCCTGGAAGAGACAGTCACGGAAAATGCTACCCTGCATCCAGACTTTGTTGCAAAAATTGTTGAACATATGCAGATGCTGTGTACTTCATTTGAGGGTTACTTCTCGTGTGGAGAGCTGCAAACCTGTGACAACTGGATCCTGAACCCTTTCAGGCAGAATTTGGAAGATGCTGATGATGACAGCGGCATCAAGGAAGATCTCATCGACCTGAGACACAATCGTGGAATCCAAATGGAGTTCACCAATGGTCAGCTGGAGCAATGCTGGGCTTCTCAGCTGGAAGCATACCCTGTACTAGCAAAGAAAGCTCTCGAAGTGCTAGTACCTTTTGCGACTACTTACCTGTGTGAGCAAGGATTTTCTTGTCTACTTCCCATCAAAACGAAAAGCAGAAATCGGCTAAATTCTGAACATGACTTGCGAGTGGCACTCGGTACAAAGACACCAAGATTTGATGCCATCATAGAAAAAAAAACAGCAGCAACGAAGTCACTAGGTTTGCTGTGCAGTGCAGGCAAAATAATGTAATTTCATTTTTATTAATATGCACTCTGGATTTTCATAATAAAAAAAAAATGTAAGCTATATGAATGAAGATTAAATAAAAATAAAACGTGGTTTTGTTATTAATACACATCACATCAACTTTGTATTTTGAGCATTTCGTTTGTATTTCAGCAATGGGGGGGGGATGCGAGAACTAACTGCTGATTTGAAAGGGGTGCATATACTGAAAAAGGTTAAGAACCACTGATTTAGACAGATAGACAAATAGAGAGATAGATAGATAGATAGATATACAGTGGTATATAAGCAATCAGACAGACAGACATACACAAATAGATTATGCACTACATCGCTTCAAATATGTAAAAAGTTTCCATGAAATTCAGTTAACGCAAACCCTGATCATGAAATGAGGAAACTTACCACTATTCATTCTTAATTCATTGTTCAAAATTAAACCTTAAAATATTTTACGTAATTGTTTTATATAAGTATAAATAAACTATACACGTCAGAAAATCACACACATACGGTTTTAGAGCACTAAATGCAGCGAGCTATAAACTTTACTAACTACTGTAT
>JAXCGZ010017964.1:17500-31969 GCA_037179515.1 Halocaridina rubra | reverse complement strand
TCTATATTGTTATTACCAACTATTATGCATATGAATCAAGTAAAGATAACGACTCCCAGTACATTAAATAGCCCAGTAAATTATTAGGTTAGGTTAGATTAGGTTGGGTTAATTCTCAACCTAACTTAACCTAAGTTTACCTACCCTAACAACTTACTGGTATATTTAATGTACTGGGGGTCATTATCTATACTTGATCCTATTATAATCTTAAATATTGCTGGGTCAAATTAAGTTCATCTTCCCATAGAATCAGCAAGTGTAAAGACCCTTATAAACAACAACTTAAAAAGGTCAACAACTGGAGAGTCCCCCCCCCACGCCATGTAGTACACATCATATGAACAAAACGCCATGAGCTACAAATTCACACTCCTTCCATTAAGATTAAGGGTTTTTTTCTCTCCCTCCCCCTAACCCCCTTCCGAAAATGAAAAAAAAAATGACTAATTCATTTTTGGTACCTTCAAGAAGAAGACTTGTTAAAATATGGTTCTTATGAGATATAGGCCCGATTTCTTAAACAGTGTAAACCTAGGATACCATATTGTTAGTTAGCTAGACACACACAAATGGATTTCATAAACGCATCTGACGCGGTTCTGTGTATGGGCTAGGATCCCGTACGGGATCCTAGCCCATACACAGAACCGCGTCAGATGCGTTTATGAAATCCATTTGTGTGTGTCTAGCTAACTAACAATATGGTATCCTAGGTTTACACTGTTTAAGAAATCGGGCCTAGGATCCCGTACGGGATCCTAGCCCATACACAGAACCGCATCAGATGCGTTTATGAAATCCATTTGTGTGTGTCTAGCTAACTAACAATATGGTGTCCTAGGCTTACACTGTTTAAGAAATCGGGCCATTAAATGAATCATTCATTTTCACACCTTCAAGACGAGGACCTGTTAAAATATGTTATGGATCTTATAAGATATTATGCAACTCTTGTCAAACATTAGCATTAAATTTCCCTTTTCACGTCACGGGATTTCGCAATGCATATATGTCCATCTCTAGACATCTTATCTTTTCCTCGATTCTCAGCTGGATGGGATGTGTTAACTCTTAATTAGTTACAATCAACCTTAAGAGCGTCTGAAGAAATGGGACCTGCCTTTTATCAACAGCGAAGAAAAGTTAGGTTAGATTAGGGTTAGGTTAACTTGGGTTTGAACTTGTGTTTTTGGTCTTTAAGCTCAAATTCTAATTTAACATAACCTAATATAACCTATGTTACCCTTTCTTCTCTGTTGGCAAAAAGAAGGTCCCATATGCTCAGGAGCTTCCATTTTTAAGTTTATAAATATATTTCCAAACCCTCCTCTCAAATTAAATAAAAATACTAATAAAATACTATTTAACAAGTTCATATGCTATATATTGTCAACAAAGAAGTTTTCATTATCCTTTTGGCTCATTTTTGTGATTTCAACTGATTTCATCTTAGCCCTTATTGATGCCTGACACTGTGATGATAATCCCCTACGTCTGATCCCACGTGTCTAATAGTACAATGAGGGCTACTATTAAGCAACACGTGATTATAAAAAGTTACTATTGAGTTCATTCACATAATGGAAATAAAGAGAAAAACCCGAGAATAATAACATTATTTGGGTTCTTGTAAACAATACTCATGTAGAATCTGAGAATAATAACATCATTTGGGTTCTTGTAAACAATACTCATGTAGAATCTGAGAATAATAATATCATTTGGGTTCTTGTAAACAATACTCATGTAGAATCTGAGAATAATAACATCATTTGGGTTCTTGTAAACAATACTCATGTAGAACCTGGTAATCCAGTGAGGATGAAAGATAAACTGAGTTCTAAGGCAGATACAGTTGCAATTACAGATGTAATATTAATGGTAGATACAACAATGTTACAGTTTTCCCCAGAGAATATACAGTTAAAAGAGAGAAAGATCTGAGAGAAACGGAGGAGTACCTTTGCTATTCAGAGGAAAAGGCTTAGCTTGTAAAAATGACTGATTTTAATACAAGTGACATCAAGAGGTTTATTGTGGTTTATACAATAAACATTCCAGAATGCATTACAAATACTATAGAACCAGATTAGACTTGAGGTGCATAAGGTCAGGAATATGGGCACACTATGGGTACAATAGACAGTTGTGAATAATGCACATGAGAGGACTGCTGTGTATTTATGGAGCATTTAAACCATAGATAGTCAGACTGGAACAGTCTTAGACCAAATAGTAAGTGTGTCCAAACACAGTGCAATTTGGCCTTGAAACCACTGGACAGATATGGCTGGATTCGACCACACTGGATCGTCGGTAGGCTTGTTTTGGTCCTCAACCACCCCACAGACGATCCAATCTCGTCGGATCCAGCCAGGTCTGTCCAGTTGCCTCAATGTCAAATCACACCTATGGCTGGATTCGACCACACCGGATCGTCTGTAGGCTTGTTTTGGTCCGCAACTAGCCCATAGACGATCCAATCTGGTCGGATCCAACCAGATCTGTCCGGTTGCCTCAATGCCAAAACACACCGTATATGGGCACACTTAAGAATAGTCTTGGGTTTGATGAGTGATATTCTGAGACTGCGAGCAAAGATAGATTGTTCACAGACATATCCTAGAACAAACAACACTTATGTAAGATGAAATTACTACTTCATCTAGTATCAACAGCTAGTAGACTAGTTATCAGTATGAATAAATATGAATCACTTTGAATAAATTTTACCCTGACCGGGACTTGAACCTAGGACACATATATATTGTGCCAAGGCGCTAGCATAAATCACCTTGTTGAGAAATGTGTCCCGTGTCTGCTGTTAATGGATTACATTGTTGAGGATGCCTTGCCAGAATATGGTGAATAAAAAAAATCACAAATAGTTATGTAAAAGTAGATTAGCAAGGGCTTGCACTCAGGGTAATGGTTACATCTGCCAAAACAAGTCCTTCGTAAGAAGGCAACCGTCCTAGCCCTTGGTAGAAAAGGGAGTCCGTGACGTAAAACCGGAACAAAAGTTATGTAAAAGTAGATTGTAATAAAAATGACTGATCACTGGGTAGGTCTAGACTGCAAGAATATTCTGAACAACAATTCGGTAGAAGAGAGATTTGAAAGATTTGATTAGGAATAATATAGAATAATTATCAGGACAAGACTAATAAATATTAATGATAAATCGTTCAATACTGACTACAAAATTGCTAGAGAGGAGAAAAATGCTGGAAATGGTGAAGAGAGATGAAAGAATATATACTTGCAGAAGCACAAAAGAGACAGAAAAATTATATAAGAATTAGAAGAGACACAGAGTGGGCATACAAAAGAGAAATTGATTCTTCAATGTTTTGTCAGAGAATTACAGTGAATGAACAAGTTATAATGCTGTAAAGAACAGATAGATATGCAGTGAGATATGATGAGATTTGTAAGACAATGAACAAGGACTTTTGTCAGAACTTACAGTAAAGGATACTTCAACCTCCCACGATACAGAAGGTGAGGGACCTGGGATAATACTACAACACAATGCCTTGTTGACTGAACATCTAAGTAAGCACTACTGGACCTAGTTGCACATTAAACAGTGACACCTCATAATGTATTCATATATTTAAGAAATATGTTATACAATTACCAGTACGTCTGTGAATCTAATGTAGTCGCCGTGGCTCAAGCGATAGCGTCCGCGACTCTGAGGCATCAGGTCGAGGGTTCGCCCCTCGTCACGGTCTGAGGTTAGCAAGAGCATGCACTCAGGGTAACGATTACATCTGCCAAAACAAGTCCTTCGCAAGAAGGCAACCGTCCTAGCCCTTGGTAGAAGAGGGAGTCCGTGACGTAAACCCGGAACAACAACAAGTACTTCTGTGAATCATTTTAACAAGTAGATTTTAAAGATTCTAAGATGCTGGAAACTAGGAACAGAAGAGAAGTAGCTCCCAACTTCGGACTAGCTACACTAATGAAGAAGGTCAGCAAAATTTGGTAATCCTCCAGATAATTATAAAGAACATTCTGTTCACTTGCATCATAACGTCAGAGTAGAACTGCACATACAGATATGCTGGATCTTTATGCAACAATATCCCTCATCCCTCGTCTTAAATTTTAGGACACAGCGGATTGGGCTGAACGCGTATTCCTAAATTTTTTAAAGGTATCCGAAATAGTCCAATACAGGATAGAATGGGTGGAAATGTCTTGGAGTGGTTAAAAACTTATAAGTGAGACAGCAGAGGGTCACGGTAAGACATACTGTCAGGCTTAAAGAAAATTAGCAGTGGGGTTCTACACGCACCAAGATTTTGCCAAACCTGCTCCTTATATATGTACATGATCTGTCAAGCGTAGTTGAATAAGTGCAATAGTTCCAAATAAAGCAAAAAATTCTAACAGCAAAGAAATAAAAACTGGCAAAATATATCCTTGAATGCTTTTTTTTCAGATTTCAGAAATGAACACATAAGTAGCTCATTAAATCTAATCTTACAAAATGGAAAATAATAAGAATATGCTGGTGAAAAAAATGCACAAACTTATAGCATTCATTAGCATCAGAAGAGCTTAAGACTTATGTGAGTGATAGAATGCATCCTCATGTTTGGGTATTTGGTACTAGGAGAAGAAAACTTTAAGAATCTGTGATCAAAAGAGATCCAGGGGTGAATGTACTGGCAGATTTGTCTCCAGAAAGGCATATAAATGGCACATTAAAGACAGGATTTGCTATCTTAACAAACATAGGGGTGGTTTCCCAGCATATGGACAAAGAAATGTACAAAAATATAGTTATGGCTTGTGAGGCCTAAATCTGAATATGCAGTACCACTCTGGAAGGCACTCTTGAGAAACTGTATAAACACACTAACAAAATTTCAGAGACAAGCTATGTAGCTTGTGAGAGATATATAACCTCAATTATGAAGAAAGGCTGAAGGAGTTAGACTTTACACCCCTCGAAGCTAAAATAAGTAGGGGTGTGGTAACAGTTCGTAAATTCCTCCATAGTTTTGGTAGAGAGGACAGGGAGGATACACTTAAATGGGTGGCCCTATAGAACTCGAAGATAGAGTTTGAACTATTATTTGTATCATTGTACAACACATCTGAAAAGGCGCTGGAAACCGGGGTACACATGTGATTGTAGCATATATTCTAAAAAATGGCAGGAGCAACTCAGCTGTAATCCAGAAGTCTATCTCATTGACAAAGATAGATTGCAAAGTTAGGAGGAAACTACTGAGGAAACTCGGTTTCCTTCACTTGGAGTCCTACAAAGTTTTGTCAGCGAGACAAATGGTTTCAGAAAAAGAAAGTCTGTACAACAAAATTTACTAGAAATTTTTGATGAGGTAAGCCTAATTTTACAAGAAATTGAGGGCTGGGAAGATAACATATATTTAAGATATTCATAAATCATTTATTACAGTCTCATTCGGGAGACTCATTAAAAAGCTTCAAGTAATAGCATGATTAGTTGGATGGATAAAAACTTATTTAGAAGAAAGAGGACAGAAGGTCAGAGTAAGACATGTAGTGTCTGAGTGAAGAGTAGTTATCAGTGGTATTCTGCATGGATCAGTTTTAGGATCACTTCTGTTCTGCATATATGTAAATGATCCATTGGAGTGTCTGACTGGAGAATGGTTAGCAGTGGTATTCTGCATGGATCAGTTTTAGGACCACTTCTGTTCTGAATATATGTAAATGATCCATTGGAGTGTCTGACTGGAGAATGGTTAGGAGTGGTATTCAGCATGGATCAGTTTTAGGACCACTTCTGTTCTGCATATATGTAAATGATCCATTGGAGTGTCTGACTGGAGAATGGTTAGGAGTGGTATTCTGCATGGATCAGTTTTAGGACCACTTCTGTTCTGCATATATGTAAATGATCCATTGGAGTGTCTGACTGGAGAATGTTAGCAGCGGTATTCTGCATGGATCAGTTTTAGGACCACTTCTGTTCTGTATATATGTAAATTATCCATTGGAGTGTCAGACTGGAGAATGGTTAGCAGTGGTATTCTGCATGGATCAGTATTAGGACCACTTCTGTTCTACATATATGTATATGATCCATTGGAGTGTCAGACTGGAGAATGGTTAGCAGTGGTATTCTGCATGGATCAGTTTTAGGACCACTTCTGTTCTGCATATATGTAAATGATCCATTGGAGTGTCAGACTGGAGAATGGTTAGCAGTGGTATTCAGCATGGATCAGTTTTAGGACCACTTCTGCTCTGCATATATGTAATTGATCCATTGGAGTGTCTGACTGGAGAATGGTTAGCAGTGGTATTCTGCATGGATCAGTTTTAGGACCACTTCTGTTCTGCATATATGTAAATGATCCATTGGAGTGTCTGACTGGAGAATTGTTAGCAGTGGTATTCTGCATGGATCAGTTTTAGGACCATTTCTGTTCTGCATATATGTAAATGATCCATTGGAGTGTCTGACTGGAGAATGGTTAGCAGTGGTATTCAGCATGGATCAGTTTTAGGACCACTTCTGTTCTGCATATATGTAATTGATCCATTGGAGTGTCTGACTGGAGAATGGTTAGCAGTGGTATTCAGCATGGATCAGTTTTAGGACCTCCTCTGTTCTGCATATCTGTAAATGATCCATTGGAGTGTCTGACTGGAGAAAGGTTAGCAGTGGTATTCTGCATGGATCAGTATTGGGACCACTTCTGTTCTGCATATATGTAAATGATCCATTGGAGTGGCTGACTGGTGAATGGCTGGCAGTGGTATTCAGCATGAATCAGTTTTAGGACCACTTCTGTTCTGCATATAAGTAAATGCTCCATTGGAGTGTCTGACTGGAGAATGGTTAGCAGTGGTATTCTGCATGGATCAGTTTTAGGACCACTTCTGTTCTGCATATCTGTAAATGATCCATTGGAGTGTCTGACTGGAGAATGATTGGCAGTGGTATTCTGCATAGATCAGTTTTAGGACCACTTCTGTTCTGCATGTATGTAAATGATCCATTGGAGTGTCTGAATGGAGAATGGTTAGCAGTGACATTCAGCATGGATCAGTTTTAGGACCACTTCTGTTCTACATATATGTAAATGCACCATTGGAGTGTCTGACTGGAGAATGATTGGCAGTGGTATTCTGCATGGATCAGTTTTAGGACCACTTCTGTTCTGCATGTATGTAAATGATCCATTGGAGTGTCTGACTGGAGAAAGGTTAGCAGTGGTATTCAGCATGGATCAGTATTAGGACCACTTCTGTTCTGAATATAAGTAAATGATTCACTGGAGTATTTAAATTCATTTTTAAATATGTCTTTTGATAATGCAAAGACCACTGAAGAGTAAATGACGAAAATAGTGGAAGAGAACTTCGAGAAGACCTCAATGTTCCACTTTTACGTCACGGACTTACTTTTCTACCAAGGGCTAGGACGGTTGCCTTCTTACGAAGGACTTGTTTTGCCAGTTGTAATCGCTACCCTGAGTGCATGCCCTTGCTAAGCTCAGACCGTGTTCAGAAAGACCTCAATAGTTTTTCATTATTGGTCGTGCAAGTTGCTTATGAGAATGAATACTTCTAAGTGTAAAGTAATGAGAATGGACAAGATTCCAAGAAGGCCCTATGTTTGGGTATTCAATAGAAGGATAGGCACTTCAAGGGCATGCAAGAGAAAAAGATCTGGTGAAGATATGTGTAAGCAGATTCGTCGCAGGAAATGCATATGCATGATATAGTAAAAGCTTTATATGCTGACTAAGCAAGTATCCTGGAGAAATATATGTTCAAAAGCATAAACATAACTTATGTAAGTCCTACGCTGGGTTCGCGCCCCGTCACGGACTGAGGTTAGTAAGGGCATACACTCAGGATAACGATTACATCTGCCAAAACAAGTCCTTCGCAAGAAGGCAACCGTCCTAGCCCTTAGTAGAAAAGGGAGTTCGTGACGTAAAACCGAATCCATGTAAGCCCTACGCTGGAATATGCAGCATTTCACTGGAATCTTCACTTTAAAAAAATAAACAAACAACAGAAAGTTCAGAGATATGCAACGGAGCTGGGAACAGATATAGATAATCCCAGATATGGGGAAAGATTGAAAGAGATGGACTCACCACCACTCGAAGCTAGAAGAAAGGGCACTGCTATAGTAAGGGATTTTACAATTCATTCATGTTTCTGAAAGAGCGAGGAAGAAGCAATACTTTGATATTTATGACTCTAGAACTAGAAGTCATGGCTTAAAGAATAGTAAAAGAAATCTTTGCTAGAATATTTTTTGTGCAAAAAACGTTGGTAATAGGAATTCGCTAAGAGAGGAAATAGCAAATAGTTAGTGAGTTTTTTCCGGTTTTACGTCACGGACTCCCTTATCAACCAAGGGCTAGGACGGTTGCCTTCTTGCGAAGGGCTTGTTTTGGCAAATGTAATCCTTACGCCGAGTGCATGCCTTTGCTAACCTCAGACGGTGACGGGGCGCGAACCCTCGACCTGACGCCTCAGAGTCGGAGACGCTACCGACTGAGCCACGGCGACTACAATAGTTAGTGAGTAAGTTAATGAAAAATCAATCTGGAATCGGAGAGTTAACAAGCACATGATTCTTTCCCGTGAAAAAAGTATATACATATGTGTGTGTGTGTGTGTGTGTGTGTGTGTGTGTGTGTGTGTGTGTGTGATTACCTAATTGTGATTACCTAATTGTGTTTACGGGAAAGAGCCCAAAGCTCGTATCTTCCCGTCTCCTCATCGCTTCCATTTTATACTTAAGAACATAAGAACATAAGAATAGAGGACACTGCAACATGCCTACTGGCACACACGAGGCAGCTCCATTTTTGAACTGTATTTTCAGCATGTCTAACCTATTCTATTCTACTCTACTTATTTATTCTGTTTTTCTTTTTATGATTTTTCTAATAAGCACTAACCTATTCATACCCACCCTACCTCTGTCATATGTCTATCTAATCTACATTTGAAGGTGTCTAAGGTATTGGCATTTACTATCATACTAGGAAGCTTGTTCCATGCATCAGCTACTCTATTACCAAACCAATTTTTACCAATTTCCCTTCTGAACCTAAATTTATCAAGCTTAAATCCATTATTACGAGTTCTGGTTTGATCATGAATTTTTAAAACTTTATTAATATCTCCCTTGTTAATCCCTTTAAACCATTTATACACTTCAATCATATCCCCCCTAACTCTTCGCCTCTCTAGAGAATGTAGATTAAGTTTTTTTAATCTGTCATCATATGGTAGATTTCTGATATTGTGTATCATCTTGGTCATTCTTCGTTGCACTCTCTCCAAGGATTCAATTTCCATTCTATAATAGGGTGACCAGAATTGCACAGCATAATCTAAATGGGGCCTAACTAATGCAAGATAGAGCTGCAAAATAACTTTTTCCGTCCTATTGCTGACGCTTCTTGAGATAAATCCTAAAATTCTGTTTGCTTTATTTCTGACTGCTGTGCATTGCTCTCTTGGCTTAAGACTACTACTCACAAGAACTCCCAAATCCCTTTCACACTGAGAACTCATGATTTCATGGTTATTTAGCTTATAACTAGTATTGTCTTTTATAGTACCCATTTTAACTACTTTACATTTTTCAACATTAAATTCCATTTGCCATTTGTCCGACCATTCAGATAATCTATTTAGATCTTCCTGTAAAGCATGACTGTCTTCTTTTCCATTTATAGTTCTACCTATTTTAGTGTCGTCTGCGAATTTACTTAGGTTACTACTGATATCCGAATCCAGATCATTTAGATATACGATGAATAATAGAGGACCCAGTACCGAGCCTTGTGGTACCCCGCTTGTAACCGAGCCCCACTCTGATTTCTCTCCATTTATGCAAACCCTCTGTTTTCTGTCTTTTAACCATTGTTTGATCCATCTGAGCACAGCTCCTCCTATACCATGAGCTTCCAGCTTTTTAACTAATCTTTTGTGAGGAACTCTATCAAAAGCTTTGCTAAAATCTAGATATATTGTATCATATTCTTTGCCACAATCTACTGCCTCGTAAACTTCTGAATAAAAAGACAGTAAGTTTGTAAGGCACGAAAAACCCTTAAGAAACCCGTGTTGTGAAAGTTTTATCAGTCTGTGTAATTCTAGATGTGCCCTTATTTTATTTGCAATTATGGATTCTAGAATCTTACCCACTGTTGACGTTAAACTTACCGGCCTATAATTATTCTTTTTAACACGTTCTCCTTTTTTAAATATTGGTACCACATCTGCCAATTTCCACTCCATGGGTACCGATCCTAATTTTATTGAATTATTAAATAATGCAGTTAGAGGACAACTAAGCTCTTCCTTGCATTCCTTTAATATTCTAGCATATATTCCATCAGGTCCCGGAGATTTATGAGCCTTTAATTTATCTATTTCTTTTATTACCTCCTCTCTCGTAATATTTATTGAACTAAGTATATTATCGGGACTGTCTCTGTAAATGGATTCTACTTCCGGAATATTTTCCAAGTTTTCATTTGTAAATACAGATAAGAAATAATCATTTAAACATGTACACATCACTTTATCGTCATCTGTGATATGGCCATTGGCTACTTCAATTGGTCCGACTTTTTCCTTAAATTTTGTTTGATAATGTTGATAAAACCCTTTAGGATTTTCTTTAGCTTCTCCTGCTATTCGAACTTCGTATTTTCTTTTCGACTCTCTAACTATCTTTTTAACTTCCCTGTTTAACTGTATATATTGCTGCCTCACCTGCTCTTCACCTCTTTTTAGTTTCCTGTATATTCCTCTTTTAATACCTATAAGATTCTTTATTCTATTGTTCATCCATTTAGGGTCATTTTTTCTTGATCTGCAATGTTTCATGGGAATATAGTCTCTCTGACTATTCTTAAGAGTCATGACAAAATTGTTATATTCCTCATCCAAATTTATATTAAATGACGGGCTGCTGTTCTTTCCTGTGAGAGAATTTAATGTATTGATCTTATCTTGTGATAATCCTTGGCATGTGGTACCCAAATTTCGGGGTAATCCGCTACCTGCGACCTGACCTGCTGGATTAACTACCCACATCTGTACCCCAGAAATCCCTTCCCATACCTCATTAGATAATTTAGTTTTTAAGCCCTCAAAATCTCCTGCTCTAAAGTTTGGAACAATATTCTTATTTTCCTTTATAGTTTCCTTGAAAATTATGTTAAATCTAATGGAATCATGGTCACTGTTGCCCAATTTTTCACCAACTTCTAAATTTGTAACCATATTCTCTCTATTACTAAGAACTAAATCTAGTGTATTCACCCCCCGTGTTGCTTCATGTACATGCTGAGAAAGGAAATTGTCTTCTACTACTTCCAAAAACTCCTTAGAGCTACTATCACCTGTTATGGTTTCCCAGTTAATATGTCTAAAATTAAAATCGCCTACAATGCAAACTCTATTTGACCTGCTCACTTTAGAAATTTCATCGTATATAACTTGCGACTCTACATTATCTAGATCAGGTGGTCTGTAGACTACTCCTACAACTAGACTTTCTATATTATTTTTAATTTCAACCCATAAGGTTTCTGAATTTAGATTTGTCTTAATTCCAGACTTAATGCAGCTTCTGAGGCTATCTTTAATATACATAATTACCCCTCCCCCTCTTTTATCTGCACTACGATCAGCATTATAAAGTTTATATCCTGTAATTATGTACTCAGCTTTAAGGTGTTTGCTTTCTAAATTAATCCAACTTTCACTAATGCATATTATATCCGGTCTCTCACTACATACTATGGCTCTCAGTTCTTCTATCTTGTTACCTAAACTACGGCTATTTGTATAATATACTTTTAAACTTTCTCTAGCTTCACCCTTCTTGTGGCTATTCTTTTTGTTAATATTTGTTCTATGTAACAAATGGTTCTTATCCTTAGACTCCCAGTTATTTGACCCACTATTTACTGAACCCTTACTGACTAATTTCTCTGCACAAGTATTAATCATTTCATTATTTGTGTCTAACAAAACCCCCCTACCTCTCTGTCTATCATATCAGCCAATACCGAGACACCTGAATTAGAAAGATGCACTCCATCCCTTGCATACATATGCTTACGACTAGTGAAGTGATCCCACCCGTCTATAAAACCTATATTATTCTCCCGACAGAAGACTTTCATCCTAGCATTTACTCCTATAGCTCGAGACCACCACTCTGAACTTTGGCTAAGCCTAGGGAGAATACCACACATCACAGGAACTGCACCCCTTTTCCTAATCTTATCCAGGGCTTGTCTATACAACCTAATCAGCTCTTCACTTCTACCATCCTGCACGTCATTTCCCCCAGCTATCAAACAAACAACATCTTTTTTCTCAATCCAGCTATTTATTGACTCACCCACCTTCTTCATACCTGCTCCAGGGAAAAAATATTTTCCTCTAACTCTATGCCTGAGTTTCCTGTCTACATATCTACATACCTGTCCTTAAAACTATGGATTGAGATAGCATTAACTACCTCCTCGCTTAACCAATTCCAATTATCAACTACTCTTACACTGAAAAAGTATTTCCTTACATCCTGCAAAGAAGTTTTCTTACGAAGCTTCAAACTATGACCTCTAGTTCTAGTGCCAGCCATATCAAAATATCGATCCCTATCCACTCTATCATAACCATGAAGGAATTTAAAGACTGTCACCATATCCCCCCTCACTCTTCTAGCTTCGAGTGATGGTAAGTCTAATTCCCTCAGCCTCTGATGTATGTAAATATATGAAGCAAAAAGAAAAATTTATAGAAAACGAGAACTGGTTATTTACTTAGAGATCTTGTACGTACGAAATGTCTCATTTGCATGTTGGTAAAAACATGCACACACACGCACACATGTAGCTGTTAGTTAGAATACGCTAAATTTTATTGAATGGAATGTATGTATACATGTATGGGGCATATATGTGAGAAAATGGTGGAAGTATTGAACACGTCTATGAACATATATGTACGTACGGATGTTCCAGTAGGCGTAGTAATGACAATAATTATTTATTGAGTGTGTGTGTGTGTGTATACATCCGTACGTACATATAATTTGTTCATAGACGTTTTGAATACTTTCTCCATTTTCTCACATATGTGCCCATGCATGCATACATACGTTCCATTCCATAAAATATAGCGTATTCTTCCTAATAGCTACATGTGAATGTTTTTTCCCAGCATGCAAATGAGACATTTCGTACGTACAAGATCTTGAGGTATATATTCAGTTCTCGTTTTCCAGCAATTTTTTTTCTTTTTGTTTCATATATTTACATACATCCATACATATATACATACATACATGCAGAGAATTATGATCTTGGGGCTTTTTCCAGTAAGCACAATTATGTAATTACATACATACATACTCAGACAGATCATATATTATGACTGGTGTTGGTGACGTCATATGAAGAAAGAAAGAGCGAAGTACGATATTTTTCATCAACTTGGATATGGTGAGATTCATGTTCGCTCGAGAACTATAGTAAATATAACGCATCGAAAATGAGTATTCTTCGAGCCTTCCTAGCTGTAATTATTGCAGTTTTCTTTTCCGCCACTTTTGGCGGCGTGTTCTGGAGCAAGCAGAACGAAATTTTTAGCAGCACTTTTGTTGCAAGAGAAGAAGTTCTGGCAGCCTTCGCAGAGGACGTACAACGCATTGAGAGCAATGTCGCTGTAAGGATTCTGAGGATGCTGCCTCTGGTTAAAAGTCGTCTACCTCAGGCGCCGAATCCGGATTCACTTTTTGTGGTTCCAGAGGATAACCTGAGGACAAGATCCTGGATGGCTACCTTCATCCCGTATGTTGGTATCTACCAGGATTCTTGTAAGAAGTACGCACTTTTGCGGGAAGAAGTCCAGGAAATCCGTGACTACGCCATGGAACTAAGAAACCTTCCGGTTCTTGGATCATGGATAGACACGAGACTTCCGGAGATTGATCTTCCCGAGCCAGAACCACTGAATGTGATGGAGCTTCTCTTTTATCACCTAATTTTACCAGGACTGGTCTTCATGATGGTCTATGGTATATTCTGTGTCTTCAGAGGAACAGTGAAAAGCAGGATGACCGCGTTGGTAGGGCAAAGTCTTCACTGGCTTAAGTCTAACGCCTTCGTTGGAAATTCTGTCGACGCTGTACCAAAGGAGACACAGATGGTGATAGCAAGGCCGAAGCCGAAGACGTTGAGGAGAAGGAGATGTCGTTTGGATATGTAGGAGGAGAAGGAGAAGTAGTAGTTGGAGTGGATGAGGAGGAAGAGGAGGAGAACAGGAAGGAAAGTTGACCCCGGAGCATTTACGAAAGAGGAACGTCTCCTTGTATATTACGAAAGGGAACTAATCTCTTGTATTAATACGAAGATCCCTGGCATATTACGAAAGAGGACCAACGTCTTGTATTAT
>JAXCGZ010017964.1:0-15000 GCA_037179515.1 Halocaridina rubra | reverse complement strand
TTGTCTTTTCGCCGTGGGAAAGGCGAGGTGTGAACATAGGTAATTAAGATAGGGTCAATATAGGGAGCAGGGAGAGAAATTGGTAAATCTTTAGAAGGGGGGATTACTGAGTGTGTGTCCTAACCAAACCTAACCTCGCCTAGGGAAATGCATCCTCCCTAGCCTGGGGCTTCATCCCCAGACCCCCTTAGGGGTATTTTTTTCCGTTATATAAAAAAGCCATATTCCATAAATCCCCATAACTAAAATAATACCAAGAAATTTAAAGGATAAAATTAGTAACAATAATAAAAACAACAAAACACATTAACTTTAATAATAATAATAATAATAATAATAATAATAATAATAATAATAATAATAATAATAATAATAATAATAATAATAATAATAATAATCACAACACTAATGATAATAATAATAATAATAATAATGATAATAATAATAATAATAATAATAATAATAATAATAATAATAATAATAATAACAATAGTAGTAGTAGTAGAAGTAGTAGTAGTAGTAGTACTACTAGTAGTAGTAGTAGTAAAAATAAATTAATTGTAAATAAACAATATACTGTTATTCCTAAAGTACTTTTTTCAAAGTTGCATGAAGCCTACTTAATAACATGGGATCAGTTACAAATAAATCATGACTAAAGTTAATATTTCAGTGCTCGATTAAGTTACTTATTGCAGATTCCAAGATGTTTCTAGTAATAATATCCTTATTTCTAACTAAGATAGAGGAATTATTCCAGTCAATATGGTGACTGCAATCAGCATAATGCCTGAACAGAGCACTGGAAGACTGACAATTTCGAACATTTTATTCATGTTGATTGACACGAAAATCTAATGATTTGTTAGTCTGGCCACCATAATATTTATCATAATATGTACATGGAATCATATGTATTATATTGGAAGTGGAAACAGGACTTTATTTAATCAACATATTGCAAAAAGTATTTTCATATTTGAAAACTAAATGGACATTTAATGTTCTCAAAATCTTGACTAATCTTTGACATCCCTGGAAGTAGGGAATACCTAAGGTATATTAAATTTTGAAACCACATTACTATCAGGGGGAAGGATGGTCTATGAAATATGCATTTTGCAGCACTGAAACATATTTAAGAACCAAGTGGGATAACAAAGATTTTTTCCAATAGCAAAGATTTGTATCAATCCCGGCATCATGACATTCTGGACTTATAATATGTATAGCTTGTTTAAACATTGAAGAAAAGATTGATTTCCTTATTTTAAGATCAAGACCAGAATAATAATGCACGTAACATAGATTATCTGTGGGCTTTCTAAAAATATCAAACCTCAATGACACAGACAACCATTTTCATTGAGGATTGATATTTTTAGAAAGCCCACAAATAATCTACCTATCTTCAGATATGGTTCTTTTTCTATGTGTACCTCAACACCGAATATCCTTGGATATTCGTCATAAATCTCTTATTATTCCTTCACCACTAACAAGTCACAACACTCCCCATCTCTGTTTCTCATTACTTTGTTTTCTTCATGCCCAGGCCCAATGAGGGCAGATTCTTTTTTCTTTTCTTTTTGGCCCATCCTGGTGTCACAATTAATGAAAAATATAAAATAATAAAGAAAATACCGGAACACTCCACATTGTATTCACGTGATGCTTCCATGCCTCTGGCTAGTACAGTGGTAACGCACTGCTTCACATTCACGAGGTCGAGAGATCGGTTCCCATTCAAGACCGAGAGTTTAAGCTGTTTACTGGCAGGTTACTGCTGTGGCTGGGCACCACAGTGGGGGGTTGGGGCTTGCCCCGGCTAACGAATACCCATTGTATAATGGAAAGGTTTATTATTGAGTTTGAACAGTCCATGGTTCTGATTTTCTTCTTCATTGGCAACTTTTCCTCTATATATATGGGATTGCTGCTTCTCCGTAACTAACTAGAGGTCAGTGTTTGATTTTGGTCCTACATTAACTGCTGGATCCCTTCTCGATATTTTCCCTCTGTAAATAATCATGTCTGAGATACACACCGAGTAGCAATGGCTTTTTCTTCTTGTAAATGGAATAAAAATTTCAGCCAATGATATTGAAACAAAGAGGTTCAAATATAGCAATGGGATCATGTAAAGATGAAACACCCCCAGAATTTCATTTATAGTTAGATAAGCCCATAAAATGCTTGGTTAGGTTAGGTGAGGCTAGGCTAGGATAGATTTGGTTAGTAAAATTGCCTTGTAAAGAATAACCTTAGAGCAACCTGGGGTTACTATTCTTTGCAAGATCCATTGAAGGATTATGCCATATTAAAATTAACTTAATTTCATTCATTCATTAAGTAGAATTTTAAGTTATGGTGCAGGATACCATGAGTATATGTAAAATTCACTCTCCAGTTTGTTTCGCTCATGTGTTTGTGATAATTTCTGGCCTGTAGTATGCCTCCCAAGTGTATAGGAGATACTTCTGATGGCAGTGCTTTGAAGAAAAGGAAAGCCTTCACCATGAAAGTGAAATCTGACAGAGTCAAGCTCTTCCATAATGGGAGAAACTGCTACCAACACTGACCGATCACTGCAGTTAAGCCGTTCAACCGTGGCGACAAATAAACAAAGATAACGACTGCATACTTGAACAAGTGAAAGGTTCTGTTCCTATGAAATCCACTGTGATTGCTAAACAGCATAGAGGCCAAATGCTCGATATGGAAAGGATGTTGATCCAGGAAAGAGCTAATAAATTGTTTAATACTGTGAAAATGGAAAAGGGGGAAGGGAGTGAAAGTGAAGTTTGTGGCCAGTAGGGTTGGTTTATATGATTCAAGGCTCGTGCTAATTTGCATTGCCTTAAGGTGCATGGTGAAGCTGCTAGTGGTGATAAGAAAGCAGCAAGTAATTTTCCTAGTGCATTGGCTGATCTAATTAGGGAGGGGGGTTACTGTGCTGAACAAGTGTTTAATGCCAAGGAGAGCACCAGGCCATAATGTCAGCAAGTAGAGACTGACTTTGCTTTTGGGGGCTAATGCTGCTGGCGACTTCAACCTGATCTTATAGGTGTACTTGGCAGAAAATCCAAGGGCACTAAAGGGCATTTGGAAGGGTCAGCTGCTGTCATCTGGAAGTCGAACAAGAAGGCTTGGGTAAACATTCAGATTTTCAAGGACTGGTTCAGCCATCATTTTGTGCCAGAAGTGGAAAGGTACTGTGCTTTCAAGGGTCTGCCCTTTAAGGCGTTGCTATGGCTGTATAATGGCCCTGGTTACCCTGCCCATTTCGATGACTCATCCTAATGTGAAGGTGGTTTACCTTCCACCTAATACCACAGCCCTGTTACAGCCAATGGATCAGGGTGTCATTGCCTCTTTCAAGGACTACTGCCTCTGAAAGACATTCGCTATGGCTCCCAGAGCAACTGAGAAGGACAAGAACTTGACTCTCGATGAATATTTGGAGTCTTACAATATTTTTCAAGCTGTCAAGAATATTGCTGATTCTTGGAAGGAAGTTAAGCAGACAAACTTGAATGGAGTATAGAAGAAACTGTCTCCCAAGTTTGTGAATGACTTCCATAGCTTTGAGGGACAGCTGAGGCCGTCATCAAGAATGTTACCCTGAGGAAGGACTTAAGTTGGTTGTGGGGGCTGATAATGTAATAGAGCTGCTGGAATTTCATGGAGAGGAGTTATCTGCTGAGGACCTCATTCAACTGAAGAAGCAGATGATTGAAGAGAAGGAAGAAATACCAACCCCAGAGACCAAGAGATTTTAAGGCAAGGGTTTGGAAAAAGCTTTTGTCCTGATAAAGGAAGAGTTGACAAAATTTGAGGGTGAGAAGTCCAACACTGCCAGGTACACTAAAGACACCCGAGGAGTCATGGATTCCTTACAGTGTTACAAGGAAATTTGGGAGATGGCATCCTTCCAGACTCGCCAGAAATGTTTCTTCAAAAAAGTAGAGCAACCAGCAACTAATTCTGTACCCTTTACCTAAGCCGCCTCTCCAGACTAACATGTCCAGTATCTTCAGCACCGGCCCTTGTCTCTCCAGCTTCCTCTTCCCAAAAAGCCTGTCTTTCCCTCCCTTGCAATGCCCCTTCTAGAGTGCAAGCCTATCACAGGAGTAAAGGAATACTGTACTGTATATCTATATATAAGGAATTGTTTTCTTTTTAGTTCTGGCTAGGTTCATATTTCATAGAAAGGTTTTGCCTTAGATTAAGAACTTTACTACTGCATTAGCACAGTTGCCCGACGTAGGTGCTTAAAGTGTGCTCCGATTTATGATGAAAATCTGGTTACGTCACATTTTGAGGAACGGGACAGTGACGTAAGTCAGGGGCCCCCTGTATACCCAAAAATATCGCAATAATTATACTCAATGCTAAACCAGGATAATAAAATAGCTACTGTGGTGACCAGATTTCACAACTGTTGTTCCGGATTTACGTCACAGACTCCCGTTTCTACCAAGGACTTGGACGGTTGCCTTCTTGCGATGGACTTGTTTTGGCAGATGTAATCGTTACCCTAGGTGCATGCCCTTGCTAACCTCAGACCGTGACGGGGAGTGAACCCTCGACCTGACACCTCAGAGTTGTGAACGCTACCGCTTGAGCCACGGTGACTCACATCTTGAGGAACGGAACAGTGACGTAAGTCAAGGGCCCTCTGTATACCTAAAAATATCACTATAATTATACTCAATGCTAGACTAGGATAATAAAATAGCTACTGTGGTGACCAGATTTCACAACTGTATTAGAAAGAATTCACAGTATATTATATGTTCCCTTATTGCACAAAAATGTGTAATCACGGAATAGAAATACTTGTAAAGTCCTTATTACTAGTACTGCCGTATTTGGCATAATTGAATAGATATGAGTTTTTGTTTGCACATGCATTAGCTGTATAACATTAATAGAAAGTCCATTTAAACACGTCATGAAGTCTACGCACAATTATAGTCCTTCAATCCCTCATATAGACCACACATGATGCAAGCCACTTTTCTTGTCTTAATGCCTGCATCTTATACACTACCATATGATAAAAATATTGTTTTACACAGGGTTATTTTATCATAAAAAAACTGTGACAGACATGAAATGGAAAGCAAAGGGTAACAAGCTAGGATGCTCTAATGATACCACAATAGGAGTAATTGAAAAAACACATACAGTCAGGTAGAAATCTTCACGCACATTGATTCCTTCGCCATACTTATAAAAAAATTACAAAATATTGACTTTGATACTCAACACTTTTCTCTTGAGCTGAACTAAATCCAAAAAAAAAATGATACACTGGTCACGACCATATTCCCTTCCTATTCTAGAAGTTGAGTAGTAACGTATTTCTGTACGCACATTCCACCTCATTAATAAACCATCTGCAAAAATTATTGTATTAGTAATCACTTCCACGCGTAACCACTTCCTTGCAGGTGGGTCGCAGCACTATGGTGTGCTCGAACTGGGCTGTATAACAGCCTTTGACATCACAGAGTGGAGGGTATGGATCCAGTATTCCCTGTAACAAGATAAAGCTATTAAAAATTTTCTTTTCATATTCATTATACTTCTCCTTCACCTCAACTTGCACGACACTGCAATCCTTTGAATCAGTGGAAAAAAAAAAGGCAAATATATGAATCATGAGTCCTTTGTAAGACCTATTCAGTTACCAGTTGTATAGGACAGCAGCCACCATGGACACAAAAATCTTTTAATCTGACATTTCAAGAAAACTTATTCACAGTAGAGCAAAATCCACAGACCAGGATAAGTACAATTAATTACAGGCAATTACATATAATTACCAATGTCCTAAATACCAGACCATGTCTGCATGAAAATGACTTTGTATCTTTACTGGACTTGACAAATATAATTACCTGTAAATTTTGAAATGCTACATTTGAATAAATCAAGAACAAAACAATTAAACAAATAATTATAAACTTATGCTGATAACACATCCCATTCTAGGTTAATTTACACGGTCGGGGGGTTCCACCACTCCACGAGTAAGAGTAGTGTCAGTATTTTGCATATAACCTTTTCCAATCGCCTGTAGACTTTAAATCACACATATATTTTGTACTGAACATTTAACTACCTATTACATTTTAAATTTATGTAAAATCAGAGGTCATAGTTATAGTGAATTTTTTTAATTATTGTCCATGAAAGCTTGCTCCAGCCACACAAGAATACCTGAAATTTATATAGAGATAGATACTGTTTCAAATATACCAACCTTGTCGCACAAGTCTTTAAGAGCCATCAGGTACTTGGTTTCTCCTAAGCGATCCAGCCATCGACGGCAGAAAGCTAACGTTCCAAAGTTTTGGTTAATCACATTCAGTAAGTGCTTTGACTTACCCAATCTGAAATGAAGAAAAAACTCACTGATAAAAAAAGATATAAATGAAAATACAGCCACAAAAGATCACCCAACAGTAAACCATACTACCACTACAGCAACTTTCTAACAAAAGATTGATGAATGACAAGGGCACCACAGAAAACTCAGTACAAACATTACCAAGGGCTTTTTAATTACAAAACACTACTTCGCTTTCAAAATTTCATTATTACCAATCCTACCCAAGTGGCCATAAGCATAGTTTTCCAAAGTAGTTCCTTTTACTCTATTTTTATGGCACAGTCAATTGAGCTAAAGAAGGCCAGCATAGTAGTAAGTTAACTCCTGTAAACTCAGCAGGTTCAATTCATACACCAATATGCAAGGCCAATGGTAGAACAGTATCTTCATTAGAATTGTTTGAAAATGACAAATTCCCACTCCTTAGCTATCATGTGGAAAAATATGACTATAAAATAGGAAATTTTCTAACTATACATACATACATATACCTTGGCTGTTTCCCCCTTTAATTGGGGGGTAGCCGACATCAAAAAAGGATAAATAATATAAAAAAGTAAGAATCAAATGAATATGAGCATTTTGGCACCTGAAAAACATAATACATGCTTTGTACATACGCCGAGGAACGAATATACAGGCAACAGAGCTACGCATTATATAGACCTATACAGAATACGCTACTCCACAACGCCAGTGTCAGTACCTCTTTACATCCATACCTTAAGGGGACATGCCCTGCATCAAAGTTCTTCATGTAATGAGAGGTCTCCATGTCGTCATGAACATAACCCCTTCCAGTGGAACCAAAAGTCTCAATGGCATACACCTCATTTTCCTCCATAACTTCTGCCTCGCCACCCTTCACTATGGGCACAGTCTTCCCTGCATGAATTCCTAGAAATAAAGACACATCAAAATTCCTATAGATAAAAATATAATAGATAATAATACCTGAAGATAAAATATAATGAAAAAAATTCCTGTAGATAGATATAATGGATAGAAAAACCTTGATAGATATGGGGAAATTTTACATAAACATAACTCAAACAGTTATAAGATAGAGCATAAGTCAAACAATTATCTCATATCACAAAAATGTTATTAAACACCTGATAATAAATACTGTAAATGATAGCATATATAATATGCTATCAATAATTTACAATATTTTTTCATGTATTTTTCAAGCAGACAAAAGTCAATCACTTCATAGCTGGATTAACTGCATTATTTTAGATATTAATGAACAAGTTACATGAAGAGAGAACATAATTTATATTTATATCTACAGTCACTAATCACAGAGCTAGTCTACCCAAATGGTTCAGTGAAAAGATACTTAGTGGCCACACAAAACTAAGACATATCACTTGAATTTTTGCAGAGATTTTCCCAATGGTTACCAGAATGAGAGGGCAAATGAAGGCACAAAACCTGTCAACACTTACGGTAGGGCGCAATGGAATGTCCGTTGAGATTCCGAATGCATTTGACTGGATACGTCTTGCCATCTAACTCAAGTTCGTAGCTTTCCATCGTCTCTTGAATGGCTTCACCAATATCACAGAGGCGTGCATCAATACCAGCTTCACGAATGCCTGTGTTAGTGGCTGCACGAACGGCTTCTACCAGCTTATCGTACTTGTTATTGAAAGTCAATGTGAATGCACAGTCAATAACACGACCTGAAAAAAACTGTAAAGTCACTTCTAATACCATTTCACCGGTGCCATGAGAAATCCTCAGTACTTTATAATTACAGCAGGTTTCTAAAACACATTTCTCATTAAATGTAAGGAAATGTATAAAACCAATCTCTCAAATGGTAATCCATCCAATGCTAGAGATGATTCAGCAATAAAGGTATCTTGCAATATGTTCAATGTAATTTCTACAGGACTATAAGTGCTAAAATACTGTTACAATAACAGGTATATATTCACTATGCATGACCCCTTCTCCAGTAGACCAAGTACATTGGCCACCATATATTAATAATCTCTTTCACTACAGACACTTAATTTAGTGATATCAAACTTTACCTTCTTATATAAGAAATTTCAGATCCGTGACAAATACACAAACTTAGAAAAAGAGCATGAAAAAAAATTACAAACTTCATACAAAAAATATATATGTGGTTCTCAATGTTCTAAAACATAATTACATTTCACTTTAAAGATGGATTACTTGTTATGTTTGGATTCAGAATTATGTCAATTCTTAAGTACAGTAGATCAAAAGTAGCAGAAGTAATAAATACAAAAGACATGAATAGCTAAGATAATGAAAGGCAAAATACCAATAAAAATTTGTGATATGATCAGTTATACATCACGGTCTCCCCTTTTCTACTAAGGACTAGAAAGGTGCTTTATGGCAAAGGACTTAGGTTTTGGCAGGTTTGATCATTATCCTGAGTGAATGCTCCTTCTAACTTGCAACCTCAGAACGTGGCGGACCGCGAACCCACGACCTGACAACTCAAAGTTGTGAGCGCTACCACTTTGCCATGGTGACCACACCAATGAAACTTCATGTACTCACCATTTATGTGGACACCAAAGTCAATCTTGCAAACATCATCATACGAGAGAACTGTCTTATCGCCAGCGTTTGGAGTGTAATGGGCAGCGCAATGGTTGAGAGAACACCCCGTTGGGAAGGCTAAACCTGCCTTTAATCCATCCTCCTTGATGAGCTTACGATTTGTCTCTTCAATCATGTTGCAAATTTCTATCATGGTCATACCAGGCTTCACATTAGCTTGGAAATACTGTCTTGTCTGATTAAAAAAATATCAAGAATATATATGTCAGATGAACTCTGTGGTATAATCAATGCATTATGACATTAGCATAAAGCCAAGTTCTCCAAGAGATTGTCATGCATTCCCAAATACTAGCGTTAAAAAAAAAATCCCAAACGGATGACATATTCTCCTGAGTGAGCAAGGAGGCCACACGTGTATAAATATAATGAATCAACAGCTTCATGATTTTCAAACCATTATGCCAGTTTTTACGCTTAAGACATTGTTTGTCATATTTGTACATTCATAATTCGTTTGTATGTACAAGTCAACTTCTTGAACACTTTGATGATAAATTTTGTGTACTGTGCACGTGTTCTTTATACATTTTAAAATTTTCAAATCTGTCGTTCACCATTCACTATCTATTCACAATTGTTACTCATATTACTTTCCAAAGAATCGAACGTGCCTTACATTAAAAAACTCCAATTACAAATGTGCCATTGTAAGGTGGAACAACATTTAGGAAAAATGTTTGCCATATGCTTGACTATGACCCTTTGAAATTTTAGGGCAACATCAATTTATAATAGGAGTCACGAGTATAGGTAAATCTCACCATAAGAAGTTAAAACATTCATGTAAAATAAAAGTTATTTATATGGGGAAATATGAGACTACAGGTCAACCAAGTTTTCCTATGCTTTCAGAAAACTCAAATACAGACACTCCCCAACTTATGAACAAGTTAGGTTCTAGAAGTCTGTTCGTATGTAGAATTTTTTGTAAGTTGTATTCAGGTAAAAAAAAAAGTACTGTACAGTACTTACATATGCAGTACTGTACTAAAGATACTTTACTACCACATAAAACATAAAATACATAGTATTAATGAGTTTTCATACAGTAATAAAAATTTAATAATACAGTTCAGTACATTAATGTACTGAGGAAGGAGGGGCCAGAATACTTCCTCCGTGTCGTAAAAGCTGACTGAATGGGGTGGAGCAAGGGGACTGGAAATCCCCTCCCATGAATTTCATCTTCCTAAAGAGTCAGAGTACTTTGTCTTGACTCAGCCACTCCTCTTATACGGGGAAAGTGGCTTATGTATATAGATAGATAATGGGTAGGCTTTTGTTCGTATCTGTGAATGTTCATAAGTAGGAGAGCTTCTGTACCTATAAATTACTCTACTAAGGATTTCTGTAAAATTCAGAGAATCAAAACACGCTCCTCCAAATGTTTAACATAGAATAAAGGCAGTCAGAGATATGTGTGCAGTAAGCAACAGTATTTATGAGTATAAAACGAATATAATCATTATTTTCATATAAATCTAAGCAAATATAGACTATTGTAGAAACTAAAATATGCCCAAAATACATAATGGTTGTTAGCATATCTTTAGAAACTTAAAATACCTCAAAATAAATTAATAATTCTCAACAGAGATGGATGCTTTCAGCTTACCATAACTGCAACAAATAGCATTTTGCGAATAATTTGCACATTTTCCTAATTATGAATTTTGAGTGCTTTCATATATTGATTCATGCTACAGAAGCTCCTAAACTTACAAACATCCGGAGATATGAACGTGAGAACAGTGCAGTGCCTATGCATTCTACTATTATTATCCAGAAAGTTATGGATGGTTCCAATATTTCAAGAAACATATAACCTTGCATCAAGTGTCTTTAGGATAAGAATACAGCACAACTTTATTATGCTATGTACATGAAGTAGGAATGTTTGTACACTCAATGCAGTACTGTACATACAAAATATCAACTTACGAGCAATGCAGGATACAAACGACCATTCAAAATGTAACTCGTTCTTAAGTTGGGGAGCGTCTGTTTATGACTTTCATCTAGGGCAAAACATTTTGGCCAAGATTTAATCAGACTGAGAGCTTTAGGCATGCAAAAGCTTTGTGTATATTTAGTCTTATCAAATGGTCACTCCAGACATTCTACTCACAGTGCGATGCACTTCAGCCCCAATTCGTATTTCACGATACATGTCTTCGTAGGAAGTCTCAAGAGCTTTCTTTTCGGGTGATGTCATCCGGTTGATTGCTGTCCGGTCATCCTGTTTGAGTTTATACTCGCATACTTCCCCAATAGGAAACTTAGCTAGAAAAAAAGAAAATCAATGTAATATGATCTGTTTTACATCACAGACTCCCTTTTCAAGTAAGTGCTTCCTTATGAAGAACTTTGGTTTAGGCAGAGTGCGACAGTTAACCCGATGAATGCCCTTTCTAACCTCAGACCATGGCTTGTATTGAACCAACGACCTGACGAATCAAAGTCGAGCACACTACCACCTGGCCACAGAGGCCACACCTTTTACGTCGATAATAGTCTTAAAAATTCCTTACATAAACAATGGTGAGTGACTTATTCTTCTCATTAAAGAGAGTCAATGACTTGTACCTTTAAACTTATCAAAACTGTTTTACTTATTTTCTCCAAGATAATATATGCTCAAATTATCTTGTCCTCCAACCTAAACAATCAACAAACTTTAATTTTTCCCCATTCTCCTAATTAAACCACTAATACGCGACTGATTTCATTTTTTTCTTGGTAGTAGAAGTTGCGAGTACCATATATACATATGATTGAAATTCCTTTAATTACCTATACACTTCCTCTTCCAATATCTGCATAAATATAGTTCCTATATATCATTACAGACCTTTAGTAAATCAACTTACACACACTCCCTTTACAATATCAGTACCTTGCAAACTTAAGACTTATCATATAATTTTTCATAGGTACACAAAACACTTCTCAAAAATACACTTCACTTCACATTCACTGTTGTCAATGAACATAATGCCATTAAAAGACACAGATGACCAGCTAAAACATCAGAATAAACATCAGAATAAACATCAGAATAAACATCAGAATAAACATCACACTTCAAGTCTATTCTATTTATTTTTGCTCCTCTATCAAAGATCTATACTTCACTCAAAATCTGCTCCCTCCAGCTCTCAGTACACTCAAAATTTGTTCTCTCAGCTCTCCCCTACACTCAAAATCTGTTCCCTCCACGCTTTCCACTACACTCAAAATCTGTTACCTCAAAGCTCTCCCCGACACTCAAAATATGTTCCCGTCAAGCTCTCCCCTAAAATTTCTTTCAATGAATACTTGTAAGTTTCAAGATTTTGTTAAATCTCTCAAGGTGATAGCTCAAATAAAAGTTTCATTCTAAAAGAAAATCAGATCAAAATGTCCACTATCTTACCACACATAAAGCTGATGGCTAACAAGTAAGTTTTAGCTATACAGCTTACCAGTAATACTTCATTAAATGACTGATCCCTTTGCCATTTCCATACATATTCCTCATTCCATACATTATAAATAAGCCCTATTTGACAGCCTTTGTAAAGTAAATAGATAACTTTGCTTTCGTTTACTATATACAATATAATGTTCCTAAACCTTGTAAAATATAATAAAGTCTGAAGCTGGGAGAGATTCTTAATAACTAAAAATTTCGTCACCTAATTCTTTTCCTATTTATAAAAGAACACTTCCTACTTCCATGACTCTGCAGCTGCATGGCTACCAACCATTGCATGTTCCAAACATGCTCTCCATTAATTTTTTTTACATAATATTTTTTCTACCATTTTCCATTACCTTTTACCTCATACAGTATCACTAATGAACACTGAAACTGAATGATTTTATCCGGTGAAATTGCTTCTTTGCATAAGTCTATTGGAGGTGTTTTAGTCACTAAACTGAACTTACCTAAAACCAGTAGGGCATATAAATCAATGTGATTGGACTTACATCAAGTACTGCCTTTTCTAATAAGAGCTAGGTTAGTGCCTTCTTGCAAAAGAAGTTGAATTTTGAAAGTGTGATTGTTAACCTGAGTGAATGCCCTTTCTAATCTCAGCCCAAGGCAGGTCTTGAATCAATGACCTGATGAATCAGTCGCGGGCATTACCAACCTAACCACGGTGGCCACAATGAACTGACAACAGTCTTACCATCTGGATATATATCCACTATTGGTATGCTCGGTGGATTTGTCTGTTTACTGGAAGGGCCACCACCACTGCTACCAACTGTCTCCGCAGATCCTCCACCGCCTGTCTTCTTCTTCTTTTTCTTTTTCTTTTTCTTCTTCCCAGCTCCTCCTTCTTCTCCCTCATCACCTCCTCCATCCTAAAGAAATTACCAAAGTTTAAGTCCATACCCTCCGTCCACGGGGTGACAAGAATATTAGATTATTCAATAGCAATAAACTATCAACATACTTAATATATTTTAATGTGCTTTGTTTTTCTTTTTAAGTATGAAACCAGAACATGCAAATAAAATGCCTCATTGGGCCTGGGCACAAAGAAACATGAAGTAAAAGAAACAGAGATGGGGAGCATTGTGACATGTCAGATGTGAAGGGATAATAAGAGATGTTTAACATATACACAAGAATATTCTGTGTAGAAGAAGGCATAGAAAAAGAATTCGTAACTGAAGGAAGACTTAACATTGAGAACTGTCTATAAAAAAATGACGGTTCTTACCTCATTCTCTTGGTTGTCCAGCGAAGTCTTTGCTAATTCACTGGCAACACCATTGTCTTCGTGGGCATCATCGTCTCCATCTGGAACATTAACTGACCCAGCTCCACCAGCTGCAAGATGAAAGTAAATAAAGCATAAGGCATTTTCTAATACCAAGACACACAGAGGGTATCGAGATTAATAAATATATCCCATTTAAAATTTAACATATCAAAAAAAATGTGTGCAGTAAGTTTTAGAATAATACTATATCACAATAAGATATTAAAATTTTTCATTATTATGCACTTCTGAAAGTACCTTTTGCAGTTAAAAGTAATTGTGAAGTTGGAAGCCCATAATAACTACTTGATCAAAGGATGGTTTTTTGCAAAATGACTTTTTGCAGTGATACAAAATATTTAACAGCCTGTCTCTTATAAACCCACAGATTTGTTTACTTCGGCCCCTTCTTGTGTTACCAGAGGTCATAACTTCATAACTACAAGATATTTGCTCATCACTCCTCAACTTGGTTTGGTTCCGGTTTTACGTCACGGACTCCCTTTTCTACCAAGGGCTAGGACGTTTGCCTTCTTGCAAAGGACTTGTTTTGGCAGATGTAATCATTACCCTGAGTGCATGCCCTTGCTAACCTCAGTCCGTGACGGGGTGTGAACTGAAACTCAAAAATTTTGTTTTTCATTTGTGTTGAGATGGAATTCCCTGCCTCCGATATTTAATTCATTTATGGGGTAACAACCTCTTCGTAGCTTAATTTTTGTTACATCCATCAATGTACTCACTCATGATCAAATGCCACACACTCTGCGCTTGTACCTTCATCTCGTATAAATCAACATCTAAAACCCTCGTTTTGAGTTTGCCACACCATACCATCCTTAACTGCCCAAACTACAGCTGAAAGGTCTTTTGGACTTAAATGAAATCGACGTTAAGTCTGCCTTCAATTAAGGTTCTTTTTCTAAGCCTACATCAAAACAGAATATTCTTCGATATTTATTGCACAGCTCTTACTATTCCTTCACATTTGACAAGTCACAACACTTGCAATCTATGCTTCTCTTAAATTTTTGTTTTCTCCATGCTCAGGCCCGATGAGGGCAGATATATTTATTTATTCATTTTGCCCGTCTTGGCGGCAAAAAAAAAAAAAAAAAACACACACACACACACACACACACACACACACACACACACTGTTACCTTATTGCCATTCTAGGCTGGGAAAAAAGTAAAACTACACACACACAATGCTACCTC
>JAXCGZ010017963.1:17500-25000 GCA_037179515.1 Halocaridina rubra | reverse complement strand
AAGAATAATTTCAGAGAGAGAGAGAGAGAGAGAGAGAGAGAGAGAGAGAGAGAGAGAGAGAGAGAGAGGAGAGAGAGAGAGAGAGAGAGAGAGAGAGAGAGAGGAGAGAGAGAGAGAGAGAGAGAGAGAGAGGTTTGAAGAGTGTTTTTAGTTTAGAATAACAACAACATCAACATCAAGAATGATGATTATAATAACGATTACATCTGCCAAAAGAAGTCCTTTGTAAGAAGGCAACCGTCCTAGCCCTTAGTAGAAAAGGGAGTTCGTGACGTAAAACCGATTCCAATAATAATAATAATAATAATAATAATAATAATAATAACAATAATAATAATAATAATAATAATAATAATAATAATAATAATAATAATAATAATAATAATAACAATAATAATAATAATAATAATAATAATAATAATAATAATAATAATAATAATAATAATAATAATAATAATAATAATAATAATAATAATATAATAATAATAATATTAATAATAATAATAATGATAATAATAATAATAATAATAATATATAATAATAATAATAATGAATTAATAATAATAATAATAATAATAATAATAATAATAATAATAATAATAATAATAATAGTAATAATAATAATAATAATAATAATAATAATAATAATAATAATAATAATAATAATAATAATAATAATAATAATAATAATAATAATAATAATTATAATAATAATAATAATTATCTTTTTCTTCTTCTCAGCTTTAACCCATTTTTATATGGGGTCGCCGTTATGAATGAGTCGTTTCCATCTATTTCTGGTCTGTGCTTCATTTTCATCAACACCCTTCCATTGCAAGTCTTTCCCTATATAATTACACCATCTTTTTCTTGGTCTTCCTCTCCTCCTTCTCTCCCGAACTTCCATCTCCATCGTATGTCTTCCAACTTGATGTTCGTCCCGTCGTAACAGGTGGCCATACCATCTAAGCCTTTCTTCCCGTATTTTCTTTGATAATTCAACTACCTTTGTCGATCCTCTTATATATTCATTCCTAATTCTATCCTTCCTTATTACTCCAAACAACCACCTTAACATTCTCATCTCTGCTACATCAATCCTCTTCTCCCCTGTCTTCCTTATACTTGCTGTTTCTGTACCATATAACATAGCTGGTTTTACAACGGTCCTCTGAAACTTTCCCTTCAATCTCAGTGGTACCTTCTTGACACAGAGAACACGAGCTGCAGACCTCCAGTTATCCCATCCTGCGTGAATTCGATGTCCCATTTCTTGATCCATGCTTCCACTAGCCTCTACTATGGATCCCAAGTACTTGAACTTCTGTACTCTCTCTATTTCTTCCCCATCTATTCTTATGCTATGTCCACCATCCTCAGCAATGTTGGCACACATATATTCGGTATTTGTCCTGCTTATCTTCATTCCTCTCTCCTCAAGTGCTCTTCTCCATCCCCCCGACTTCCCCTCAAAATGCTCCCCCCTCTTTGCACACAATACAATGTCATCTGCATATAATATGCACCATGGCATTGCTTCTCTCACATCTTTGGTCATTACATCCATCACCACATTGAAGATGAATAGACTAAGTGCCGACCCCTGGTGTAATCCAACTCCTACCTCTAATCCACCTGTCTCTCCAACACTGCTTCTCACTCTATACATCTCCTGACTCATTCTAACATACTTTTCCGGTACCATCTTCTCCTTCAGACATCTCCATATTTCCTGTCTTGGCACTCTGTCATAGGTCTTTTCAAGGTCTATGAAAACCTATTATTATTATTATTATTATTATTATTATTATTATTATTATTATTATTATTATTATTATTATTATTATTATTATTATTATTATTATTATTATTACTTTTATTATTATTATTATTATTATTATTATTATTATTATTATTATTATTATTATTATTATTATTATTATTATTATTATTATTATCATTATTATTATTATTATTATTATTATTATTATTATTATTATTATTATTATTATTATTATTATTATTATTATTATTATTATTATTATTATCATTATTATTATTATTATTATTATTATTATTATTACTATTATTATTATTACTATTATTATTATTATTATTATTATTATTATTATTATTATTATTATTATTATTATTATTATTATTATTATTATTATTATTATTATTATTATTATTATTATTATTATTATTATTATTATTATTATTATTATTATTAGACAGTAAAATCTGCATACCTCGTGTGAGGAAACCATGAAATAATAATGTATTTACCAACTTATATGGAAGCTACATAAAGGGGCAGGAAATAAGAGGATCCTCCGGTAGGAGAGAGAGAGAGAGAGAGAGAGAGAGAGAGAGAGAGAGAGAGAGAGAGAGAGAGAGAGAGAGAGAGTTATTATTTTATTTTATTAATTTATTGCGCCAAGGCGTCAGACATTACATGAGTTCATACAAATAATGCTTCAAATGGATATAAAACCAAGAATTGAACATGGTTTACAGGGAGGTGTACATATTGATAAAACATTGCTGCATACTAACACACAACTCACAGAATGGCAGCACAGAGTACATTATATGCAAAAGTAAAGCTCAGAGAGAGAGAGAGAGAGAGAGAGAGAGAGAGAGAGAGAGAGAGAGAGAGAGAGAGAGAGAGAAATGAACGCTAAAGACAGTAAAATTAAATGTAGAAACTGAAGACATATAGGCAAAATAATTTTCAAAAGATGTACTAGAGGGAAAAACAGTGTTATAAGAATATAATTATTATAAACTGAAAAGAGAAATTAGAAAATATATATATATGTGAGGAGATATGCAAGAATGAATAAGGATGAAAAACAATTGGACAAAAAACATGAAAATAAGATCATAATAGATTAAAAAAAAAAAAAACACCTCAAAGGTAGAATGTACAGAAAGTCGAAATTAAGACAAAAGGAGGGCAAAGAAATCAGAATATATACAATGAAAAGGAAATTCTTAAGATTATGAAATTGAATAAGAAGCGATAGACCAAAAGATAGGGATAGTTGAAGGAAAATTATTCTAAATGTGAACAAAATGTCTTCTCGTAATTGTATCAGAAATCGGCTTAAGTACAAACAAGGCTAGAGAAACCCAGTGGAGATAACTGTTAAAAAATGCACAATAAAACAAAAAATCTCTTCCATAGGTTTTGAGCAACAACAGATCGAAATTACAACCAACAAGGTCAAAGAAACCAAAGAATTTAGAAAATATAAACAAAGAAGCTGAACCACAAAGAGTCTAAAACAAAACAAAGCTAAATATTCCAAAGATGTCATTCATGCCCTTGAAGAAATGAATCACTGGAGAATTAGACAAATAAGGCTAGAATACTTCCTCCGTGATCCCCTGCGTGTCGTAAGAGTCTACTAAATGGGGCGGAGGGAGGGGACTGTGAATCCCCTCCTTTGAATATTCTCCTCCCAGAGAGTCAGAGTATTATGCCTGGACTCAGCCACTCCCCTTATATGGGGAATATGGCTTATGTATATAGATAGAACTCGGTTGTTGATTAGAAGAAAAAGTTATTTAATGCATAAAAACCTCATTTATAATCTGGAAGCTGTAGTCTCCGTGGCAAAATGGTAGCGTCTGCGACTCTGGGGCGGCAGGTTGAGGGTTTGAGCCCCGTCACGGACTGAGGTTAGTAAGGGGATGCACTCAGGGTAACGATTACATCTGCAAAAACAAGTCCTTCGTAAGAAGGCAACCGTCCTTGCCCTTAGTAGAAAAGGGAGTTCGTGACGTAAAACCGAATCCATCCATTATAATCTGGAAGCTACAAAAAAATGACATCAAGACACAGAAGGTTTTTTACCGGATAAAATAAGACCTCGAATGCTAAGAGCCACAACAAATCGACAGTAGATAGATAAAAGGAAATAAAAGACGAAAACTACTAAAGAAAGAAATATGGTAGAAATATGATGTATGAGATCAAAAGTACATCATTTGACGACATAACTTGCAACAAACGATAAAAAGACACAAGCCTGAAGCATCACAGGATAAAAGTGTGAACAGTAAAGAAACCAGTTGACATGATTATAAAAATTGGAAGAAAAAAATATTTAAAATAAAAAAAAATATTTAAAGACTGTGATCAGCAACAAGCTGATAGTAAAAAATATAATGGAACCAAACAAGAATGCGAGCTGCAACAAGTCGACGTAAAAACTGAGGAAGGACAAAGAAACCTGGACACATAAACAAGAAAGATGCAAACTAACATTTCTACTTGAAAAAAAAAAGGACAAAACTCGGTGACTTCATGCTACAACATATATGTTAATGGAACTGGAGGATAAATTTTGTTGTTTTCGAAACCAGTGAAGCTATCTGGTGGACAAGATAAAGAAATGGCCAAAAACGGAGTCTCATTGGTTTTAAATCATACTAAATTTTTGGTTCCCCGCTGTTTTGAGCGGCAAAGGAAGGCGGTGAAGTGAAGGGGAGAATTCATGGCAAAGTCTTGAAGAAGAGAGGAAGGGGACTGGAGAATATCATTGATGAAGAGAAGGAAACACCATTAGTAATTAGGTATGAGTTTGATGTTACGCAGTCACCAACCACAAATATGACTTGATCAGAAAGTAAACTGGAAATCAGAGAGCAGAGAGAAGGGGTAAGACCATAAGCAGGAAGTTTAATTAAAAGGGTAACGACGTAGGATTCCCCTTACCTCTTTAGGAATGATGGCCATACATAAGCGACATAATACAGGATGTGAAAAGATTTGAGCAATTTATATGCTTCAATAAATGAGATATGAGCAAAGTTTAGAATACTTTAGCGACAGTAACGGTTAATGCGATTGGTCGGTAGATGGAAGGAAAAGAAAGGTCACCCTTCTTAGGAACTGGCTGAACTAGAGAGTGCTTATAAGATGAATGATAGATATTGGTTGAGAGAATGTGGAGAGAGAGACAACAGAGCACAGGGGCTAGATTATCTGCAAACACTTACAAGAACCTTACTGGAATATCATCGGGTTTAGATGCCTTCTTCATCATGACAGAACCATAATCCTAATTAATTTGCATGTAGAATGAGTAGGGAAGCAGCAGAGTTAACACAGGGTAAATTACAATAGGCAAGTGCACTGGAGTTACTAACAGAAAGTGCTTTGTCAGTGGGAGGGCAACTACAGAAACGTCAAAGCGAATGGGAAAAAGAAATGTTGAGCTGCACACTTTTGGAGAGCTTTTCGTCCAAGGTTCGAAAGCATTTTCCAGTGGGAGAAAAGTTCCAGACAACAATTTTCCTACTAACAAAGGGAGCTTTAGCTTTCGAATCTGAGCAGAGCAACAGTTCCTATCTGTAATAAAAGCAGAACGATTTAATTCGAAAGAAGAGACTTGATATGAAAGGAATGTCCCTTCCTTGCCCTGAATAGTTACGGAGCGGAAACGGTCAAAGGAAGGATCATAGGAGAGAAAATTTTGATGTAGGTGAGGATGTACGCTTCCATTCAATAGATTTTAATATCAGCAACTCTTTGGGCTACCTAATAAGGGCTTCAGCTTCGAAAGCAGTAATCTGCCCATGAAAATCAAAGAGAGTGCTATGTATATAATCACTTTAGGCAGCATTGGTGGAGGAATGAAAATGGGAGCGATTAATATAAGAGTGCGGTCAGAATTGCCAGGGGGGGGGGATATACAGAATATGAACAGCTATAGGATCAGAACTAAAAAATAGGCAAAGTATGTCTGCAGCATAGTCGTGACTATCAAGAACGTATATAAGATGCTGCTAATTTGTTTCACATCGTAGGTGGCAAAAAAACTAGGGCCTCATTTCCTCCAACGTCGGTGTGGGTTGAATGAAATCACTTACTGGTGTACATTGAGTCCCCAATATAGTGAACCTTAGCATGTTAGTAAGATGACAAAAAGAATTCTTGGCAAGAAAAAAGATATTTGAGGGACACAAAATAATGGAGTTTGGAGAGCAGTATCAGAAACAGAGAAATATAATGGTTTTGGAGAGCTGGGATTTCTGCCTGGGAACATCGAATTTTAGGGGATCAAGATCCATGAACCTTGCACTAAATGTGTTATTGTTACATTAGGCACAGGTACCACCAATGGAAAGGAAACAAAACTACAAGTTCTAGCGAAATTTTTGCAATGGGCCTGGTAATGGATGGTAAAACAACAGGATTTCAAAGCGATCGAGGCAGTTAGGTAGGGATCTACCAATTTGCTGTTTCGCAGACGAAAGGTTAGAATTTTGCCCTCAGATGTCGGGAAAATGTATAATAATTGATAGAGATTCATGAGGATATGGAAAGCTGAGGGTAGAGCCAATACTATTACTATGCGTGCCCACCCTAATGCCTAGTGGAGTCAACAATATCCCTGAACTTTATAAGCAACTCTCTTTGCCATGTGATGGTGACCATGAGGTGTGTACCTTCCATATTTATAGCATTGATGAGAAAAAAGCAAATGCAAAACAGAAAGTGGAGTACTTTTGGCTTATCAGATGTGAAAGGATAGTAATATATATGAAACAAATTCGAGAGCTTTATTTTCATAAGTGTGATATCAGGGCAGGCAAGAAAATATTTCTCAACAGGCCTGGGCACCAAGTAAAGATTGGCACGAAAAGAAAAGTGGAAGATTGAGGATAAAGCAATATTAAGAGAATGACACACAAAGAAAAAGACAAGCTGAAGGAATGGTTGAAGTAATGAGGTTCTAGAGATATGGAAGGATTATTCCCTGACATGATGATAAATCTGCCTTTTGAAGGAAAATAGATCATAAAAGTTAGGAAAGACATAAGGAGAGAGAGAGAGAGACTTCCAGAATCTGAAGGTGTATGGAAAAAAAAGCAACTGCTGAACTGACCAGTCCGCCAGCTACAAATCTCCACACAGTACCTGTGAGCCGAGACCACGTGGTAAGTCTTACACGGCCTTGGAAGCCGCTGAGGGATGCAACTCAGCAACTCATCAGAGCAGCAATGGAAGTAGTAGTGACAGAAATGAAAAGGGGATGATACCATACGGCTAAGAGAAAGAGACTAAATATTTGAGGTAAGAGAAGGTCACTGATGAGATTGATTGACTTAGACTCAGTCCTATCAAGGAGATAATTATAAGAAGAAGCACCCCAAATGTATGAGCAGTATTCTATGCAGGGACGGATAAGATATTTATAGGTTTTAAGTAACCGGAAAGACGAAAAGTAGTGAAAAAAGCAAAATAGAATCCCCAAAGTTCTTTTTATGCAGATTAAGAAATATGGATTATTTGACTACAACAAGATTAGATAGAGGCTATCTTGATTCCAAATATGTTAATAGAATTAAGAGGGCAAATATATATATTTTCGAAGGCAATAGGGCTATTAAAACGAGAAGATAAAGAGACAGCCAGAAACGGTGTCTTTGAAGATTTGAATTTAAATAGATTTTTGCTGCCCACTCAGATACTCTCTGTTA
>JAXCGZ010017962.1:17500-27500 GCA_037179515.1 Halocaridina rubra | reverse complement strand
TTGTTAGTTAGCAAGACACACACAAATGTTCTTCATAAACGCATCTGACGCGGTTCTGTGTATGGCTAGGATCACGTGCGGGATCCTAGGCCCGATTTCTTAAACAGTGTAAACCTAGGATACCATATTGTTAGTTATCTAAACACACACACAAATGGATTTCATAAACGCATCTGACGCGGTTCTGTATATGACTAGGATCACGTACGGGATCCTAGACATGCACAGAACCGCGTCAGATGCGTTTATAAAATCCATTTGTGTGTCTAGCTAACTAACAATATGATATCCTAGGTATACACTGTTTAAGAAATCGGCACTTTATATCTCAATATTTTCGAATACAAAAAAGAGAAATAAATTATATATTTCTCCGGTAACTCAAAGATTATTATCTATATGTCACGCCAGACGACCAGTTCTAACTCGTACTACAAAACAGACACGTGAAATTTCCTCTAAATTAGAGAGGACTCTGAAGAAACATTAGAGACACCTGGCACTGATGAACCTGTTCCAAACATCATCTTTAAATAATATTGTTAGATGCGTTCTATTCATGAACTTTGGCCAAATTAGGGGTGTTGACCAGACATAAAGTCTAGAGAAGAAGACAAGAGGTTATCTGTTTCTCTGTATAGAGTAGCGAGTTCTTAAAAAACACTTAGATGGCCTTGACCAAACAAGAGTATTATTAATGAAAGTGTTTTCCCTCATGAGAGAGAGAGAGAGAGAGAGAGAGAGAGAGAGAGAGAGAGAGAGAGAGAGAGAGAGAGAGAGAGAGAGAGAGAGAGAGAGAGAGAGTTTAAATTTTTTTTTTAAATTTAACCTTTATTTCCATTTCAATACAATGGGTATTCGTCAGCCAGGGCAAGCCCCAACCCCCCACTGTGATGTCCAACCACAGCAGTTCCTGCCAGTAAACAGCTTAAACTCTCGGTCTTGGACGGGGACCGATCTTTCGACCTCGTGAATGCGAAGCCAGCGCGTTACCACTGTACTAGCCAGCAGAGATTGTGACTGACTTACAAGGTTTCACCACAGAAATGGAGGTGCCAGACAAGATATTATGACGTCTTTGGTTCATGTTGTCATTATTACCAGACTTGCAGGTATTTTTAACATCATAATATCAATACATATTTAAATTGTTCTGTTTCAAAAGTTGGGGTACGAAAACTTCATGTCAAATAATAATAATAACAATGATGATGATGATGATAATAATAATAATAATAATAATAATAATAATAATAATAATAATAATGATAATAATAATGATTATTATATTAGTAAAAATAATAACAATGATGATGATGATATTAATAATAATAATAATAATAATAATAATAATAATAATAATAATAATAATAATAATAATACAATAATCATATCCTCAATGATACAAATATATGTAAATTTTTTGTTGAAAAAGAATCATAAGCTTTTCAGAAACACCTGTCCTCAACAGCAGGAGCAGCACACACCGAATGTCTAATGACTCGGTTATATAATCAAATATATCAGTTGAGATTTTTTTTTAGGCTCCTCCCATTGTCTTAGTGTAATTTCCGATGGTGCTCCACATTTATTCATCTCCATCTATGTAGAGGAGCCATTTTCCCCTCATAATGGGAGTGGCTGAGTCAAGGCAAATGCTCTGACTCTTTGGGACGAGAAAATACAGAGGAGGGGATTCCCAGTCCCCTTGCTCCACACCATATAGTCGACTCTTACGACACGCAGGGGAACACTGAGGAAGTAGTCTAGCCCCCTCCTCTATTTCTTTCTGTACTGCATAGCTCCATTCTATTTATGTACTACATTTATGTAGCATAAATTTGTAGAAATGCGTAGCTATAGTTATTGTGGCAATAGAAAATATTAAAAGCCTAATTATATTTGTAAGATCCCTCAAGGAATAACTTACGAGAACCCTAAAAAAAAAAAAAAATCTTACTTCTTCGAATGTGCGTGTCTGTAAATAATAGTAAAAAGAAAACAAAAATCCGTTTGACGCAGGAGCTACACTGTGAATAATAGTTAATTCCGCATAACTATTAAAACCACATCGGAATTAAAGAGGACTTTTTTGGTTCTTGAGATAATCAATCACAAAACTAATATACACTTCAACATGGTCTAAAATTGCATATTTCAGTGCTCTTGTATTCAATATAAAACGGAAGTCACATTCTTTTCATATCGTAATATACTATTCTATACAATGTAAGATTGAAGGTCATGTTATGTTTACTTATTGCAATACACTCCTCAATGCACTATTAAACTGGAAACCTTTTTGGAATACAATGATACAATCCCCTATACATTATAGGGCTGAACTTTTCATTTCACTCTTCTATTTATCATAAGACGGAGGTCAAATTCATAAAATCATACACTCCTCGATACAATATAGGACTGAAATCCCTCTCCTTTCATACAGTGATCAAGCCATATATAAAATTAAAAAAAATTGCACTAATACCCACATCATCACGAAGCGAGTGATGTTCATAGACTCATACATGGGACCTTTGTCAGTTAAGCTCACAGATATAAATATACTCCAAAGTGGTAATGTACACAAACACATACAGAGGTATGTAAACACAGAAAAATAATAATACTAAAATAGTTTTAAGATTAATAACCGGTCAAGAACCATTCTCGCAGTGTCAGTAAAATCCAATAATAATTCAAAATGATGTATCACAGAGGATGAGGAAGGGTGGTGGCGTCCCGCGATGGGTAGATTCTGTCAAATCAGCAGATTTTGCGTCAGCAAATACATGCTGTGTGAGGTCTCTAGAGAAACAGAAGGACTCCATGAGAAAATATAAGACCATCCTGTAGCTCTTCAAATCATAAATAACGGATTAGTAAAACTGATAAAAAAAAAATTAAAAGAACAACCCATTAAAGGGAGAGCCAGGTAACACACGTAATACTCTCTAAAAGGATTACAATGAAGTTATCCCCCTTTGCTACACATCTCGTCTCGTCAGGTAACAAGGAGTTAAGAAGTGTCCCTCCCAAGGTGTCCATCAGGAAACCTCGAGGAAGGTCACTCGCTTAAGTGTGGAATTAATTAGAATTAACGGCTATCAGTTGTCTCCACTAAGGAAATGTTAGACAAAACAAACAGAAAATAATGTCTTGTGTTTTTTCGAGCTTTCTAAGATGTTAGCAGAACAAACATACGAGAATAATAGTTGGTAATAAAGAAAGTAACTGAGAAAGAGAGAGAGAGAGAGAGAGAGATTTATGAATTTGGCAACGACAAGAAAGTATTCGAAAAAGAAATGAATGAGACAAAGATATCTTGGAAAGACAAATGACAAAGATTTCTCTTCATTAGAAAGCCAACGGCGTTCAATGAGAAGAAGAACGGGGTAGTGGCGTCTATTTTATGGGAGTTTCTCCTACCAACCCAACATCTTCATTAATTTCTCGGTGACAGAAGTACAACTTCAAGAGATAGACAATGAGAGAGATCCAGGAGTAAACATACTGGCAGATAATACACGTGCTTTGATTAGGGAAAAAATGGGTCAGGAATGAAAACATACACAGCGCCAGAGGCATTTCATATTGTTACATATCGAGAGAGAGAGAGAGAGAGAGAGAGAGAGAGGAGAGAGAGAGAGAGAGAGAGAGAGAGAGAGAGAGCTAACATATTTCAGTCTACAATCATTCAACAGCATCAGAGCACGAGTGGTTACAGGCACTGATATCTTCTCAGTAGAGTTATCTTCTACTCATCAATGAAGTGAATGTGGAGTAATACTCATATATTAGAATATGTATGTATGTATGTATGCTTCTATATACGTAAACGTGAAGGCTGAGTTTTATTCAAATTCAATATTTCACTGGAGTAACAAAAAGAAAAACAAGAACAATAACAAAACAGGCATATATATATATATATATATATATATATATATATATATATATATATATATATATATATATATATATATATATATATATATATCTATCTATCTATCTATCTATATATATATATATATATATATATATATATATATATATATATCTATCTATCTATCTATCTATATATATATATATATATATATATATATATATATATATATATATATATATATATATATATATATATATGATTCTGTATCATGAGTAGCAAGTGATAATTGTAAATGAAGATGGCAATAGCCTTTTAAGGAAATTGAAAGAAATTTTGAGATCCTTAGTACTTTCGAGTGTATTTATACATCTGAAGAAGAGCAGTATATAAATATACTCGAAAGTACTAAGGATTTCAAAACTTCTTTAAATTTACTTATGTAGCCATAATCATCCACATGCGTGCGTGTATATATATATATATATATATATATATATATATATATATATATATATATATATATATATATATATATATATATATATATATATATATATATATATATATATATATATATATATATATTATATATATACAAATACACGCACACACATAAGCATATATTATTGTATATATTAATTATTCAATAATTTATTTGTGCTTTGGAAGCTGGAATCCTCAAGCAATCACCTTTCACACTATATACTACAGGAAGAGTTTATCTATACATGTAAGGGACACATACCTTAATACAGGAATACAACTAACCAGGATACACATCTACCGCAATTCTAACGTCGACACAATTTCACAATCTCTGTCTTCACAATCATTATCTCTCTCTCTCTCTCTCTCTCTCTCTCTCTCTCTCTCTCTCTCTCTCTCTCTCTCTCTCTCTCTCTCTCTCATCTCACAGTGCCACTTCCTGCCTTTTTCTATAGAGACAAATAACAACTAATGAACCCTTATCGATATTCTGCTCTTTATCTTCGTCCTCCCCACCACTTTCGGAAGCCGCTTTCCTATGCAGTTAAAATTAAATGCGTATATGTACGTATGTATGATATGTGCGTGTATATATATATATATATATATATATATATATATATATATATATATATATATATATATATATATATATATATATATATATATATATTACGAAACAAGTCTGTTTTAACGCATAACAGCCCTGCTCGTGGTTTTCTGTCTCCCAGTCAAAGACAAATATATTTCATTTTAGAAAATAAGGATATGCATGTATGGGCTCTCATATTTCACCGATGTGTATTATAAGACAGTAGCCTTACTCGTGGTTCCCTATCCCCAAATCATCGTATAAAACTAGTCTGTGAATAAGTAGGTATGTATGTATACAGGTTATCTAAGTCATGTAATGTAATATATGTAGGTATATTATGTAATGCAAATAATGTATGTCTGTATGTATACAGGTAGATTATGAAATGCATGTAATGAATCTACAGTATGTATGCACCACCCGATATGTTATAAAAGAATGACAAAGATCGCGGTGTCCCGTTTCTTAGTCAGAAAAAAATTATCTTAATCTAAAAAGAAAAATAAATAAATAAAAAATAAATAAAAATAAAATACATGTACGTTAGTAAGTACTCCCTGCATGGCTTAACCGTAAATGAGATTGTACGAGATGCCAAGTGTCCAAGTTAATAAAAAAAAAAATCAACATAAAAACAATACTTAAATAAATGTAGGAACATCATGCATGCACATATATGTGTTTAAATGTTTATAGAAACACTCCCATTTCTAGAAGAAAAAAAATTCAGAAAGCCCTTCTCGCATGTCTCAATTAAAGAGTGAATCAGCTTCAAACGCAAACCTTTCTAACCCCATAACACTTCACTGCCCGCCTCATTTATTCTCCTAATCGTTTCTCGATGAGGAAGTGGAGAACCTGTAAATAGCAACTGAAAAAGACGAGTCAAATAAAGTTGGAGGAGGAGGAGGGGAGGGAGAAGTAGTAGTAGAAGAAGAAAAAGAAAAGAATTGTGCCATGAATCTTATTCTAAACTGCTGAATGGGCTTTTACTACTCGTATGAGTAATTTTTTCTATTTAGATCTAAAGTATTACATGGGGGGACATGTGCATACAGATACTTCCTTAATTGCACAAAAGGACAGCATTAATCTATGGCTCATAAAGAATTAAATATCCTGAGCTTGCAATATTTGGTTACTATTAGAATAAAGAATGTTCTGGTAAATAAAAAACTGGTTAATTAGACATAATGCAGCTAATTATATTAACATTACCGGTAGAATTTTAGGGAACTTAAAAACAATAAATACAGAGAGCCAATGGGGCTGTGGTAGCTCAGTGGTTAAGAGTACTCAACTTGGGAAGTAACAACATGAGATCGAGCTCACCGAGGGGCGTGAGGTATTGCACCCAGTTTTAATTCCCCAGCTAAAATCTTTGTCCATCCCCATAAAAGGGATTAACAGACAAACCAAATGGAAAACAACACCAAATAAATAGAGGAGGGACAATGTTAATTTCGTATAAGATATTTGTCAAAAGTTGAAAAAAATACTGTTACCTCGTAATGAGTTTACAGTTAAATAACCTCCCTGACAATATTGTAAAATTTTCCAAGGTCACTCACAAGAAAAACAGAAGAACTATACAAGTAAATGTACAGGGAGATATGACGATCTCACACGAATACAAGAGAGAAATATTTGATAAGTTGTAACTGTGAAATAGCGAAAAGAAAGTATAAAAATTCTAATTAACAACATGGAAATGATAACAGAGAGGCAGAAAGCATCGTCTTATTCCCTGTACAAAATATATGCAAATATAACCGATCTATTTATACAAAATTCAAAGGTGTCAAAAATTTTCAACAGTAGAAATATAAAACATGTACTAAATTTTCAAGAGATCTTTTGATAAGTATTTAGTAACAGTGCCATTGGACTCAAGCCTGTGAGACAGTGTGCAAATAAGCTAGTCTACCGGGTCCTCCAATAACTCGGTAAACAAAAACAACAACAAAAGGTTGTTGCTGAACAGTTAATTGGCAGTAAGGCAAGAGCCCGGAACACACTACAAGTCTCTCACTCTCTCTAATATATATATATATATATATATATATATATATATATATATATATATATATATATATATATATTATATATATATATATATATATATATATATATATATATATGGCTTCCGAGTTCCCGTGCCTGCTTTAAAAGTCAAAAAAACGGGGCAGAGCGAGGGGACTAGAAATCGTTCCTCCGAATATTCCTCCAATAACTAACAACGATAATGTTTTTGATTCGGTCCCCCCCTCACAAAGGGGAATCATGTGGGATGGTAAGAACTAAATCTACGTATGTCAGGGCTTTTGAGTGTGTATTTGTTTGCTAAAAATAGACGAAAGAGTATTACAGAGAGGATATAAACAAATGACTTCATTAATTATTTTTAGTTTGTAGCTCACGCTACGCCACGTAGGTCTATCGTGAGCCACGCAAGAGAAAAATAAATAATAGAGAAGTAAATAAACAACGAAGTAATCTCGAACGGACGATAACATTTTTCGAAATGAATGAGCTCCATTCATTAAATATATTATCTTCTGTATGTTAAGTCCCTTGCTACCTACGAGAAAATAACAATGAATAGGCCTATTCAATTCTGACTAATGTAAATATGTCTTTCTAATTAATTTTGCAGAAATGTCAACATTGAACTGGCGATGTACATGATATAATTTGTCTTCGTGTCAAGCTTCTTTATTTTACTTTGTGTTTAATTAGAATGTTTTTTATTAGGAAACACGCGAACGTGGAATATAGGCCTATTACCTCACGTCAGGATATAGGTCTAATTAAGTCTATTTGTTATTTAGAAGGCAATAAAATAGCCATAAACCCCAATTCCTTTGTTTCTCATTTCAAACAAATTCCTATTCCTTCCTACGGGCGTATAATTACCCAATTGTGCTTACGGGAAAGAACCCTTTGCTCGTGACTCCCCGTCTCCTGGTCGGTTCCATTTTATACTCAATGATACTGATCATATTTGTCCTTAAAACTATATATTGTGTGAGGTGAGAGAGAGAGAGAGAGAGAGAGAGAGAGAGAGAGAGAGAGAGAGAGGAGAGAGAGAGAGAGAGAGAGGCTACCCACTCAAGTGTATATATAAACAAGGACAATATTACATAACTTCCTTCTCAAATGACATACCCTTATTGCAAACAACAAAAATAACAACAAATTCTTCCTCACATTCCTTAGAGACATTCCTTAACAAGTGAGGAATTCTTCACCGAACGATTAAAAAAAAAAAAAAAACTTCTTTTGAAGGGCGACAATTGAATGCAAAAGTTGCACATCGAAGTATTGAAAGTGCATAATATGTACGTACGTATGTACTTGCGTCTTCACCTATATATTCTGATGACGTAGGAGAATTTCTCGTAGTACTTATATACTTTGTATGTACGTATGTATGTTTGTAAATTAGATTCATGACCACCCCACATTCGGTGGTATGGTACAATGTAGCAACATCTGGAGAATAATTAGTGTTCAAGTATAGGCTATTGCGTTTGTAGGATACAATAGAGTACTTTAAGATATATATATATATATATATATATATATATATATATATATATATATATATATATATATATATATATATATATATATATATATATCGATTTCACAAAAAGAAAGATATAATATCAAATACACAATTTCACTGATGATTCCCTTACTACCTATATGAGTAAGCCTGTTATTAACCATGTCGTATGAGCTGTCAAGAGAGGAAAGAGAGCAAATATCATGTTTCCCCTCAATGATAACTTAGCAGTCGTTCATTTTATGAGGAGAGCGCCTATTGAAGACTCAAAATACCTGTCAGTCTTTCCACTTTCTTTAACAACGAGGAGCAATTTCAAAAAGCTTCAATCGTCGGTGGATATATTTTTATTTTAGCACACTTGTAGTCTAGTAGATATTATCATCGAACTATTTATTGTTTTTTCAATGAAGAGGAAATGGCTATATCCTCAAAAATCTAAGTTTTTTGTTGTCTCTTTTAGAACAACGAGTAGTCAACGAAGTACACACGTCGATGGAGATATGTTATCACCAACAAATCTATGTCTGTGAAATATACCTTATTTCTTTTAAATTTAAATGAAGGTAATGAATGTAGCTTCAGCTTCTGTGGCCTCAAGGAAGGCATATGTCCGGGTTCGATACACGACACAAATAACTTCACTCTCTCCATCAATGAGAACCAAAGAGGCAACCAATAAATGAACAATATCTTGAAAACAATGGAGAAAACATCTAGAACTAACAAAAATGTACAATGCACCGCTTCTCTTTAGCCGTCTCAGAAAAGGTTATGTACCACCCTGTACAATCTCTCTCTCTCTCTCTCTCTCTCTCTCTCTCTCTCTCTCTCTCTCTCTCTCTCTCTCTCTCTCTCTCTCTCAAAAAAAACTATTAGAAGTACCCCCTCTCTCTCTCAAAAAAAAAATGGAATACATATCCAATAAATGAAGATATATTTTCACATATGTGGAGAGTTTTCATCCTGCCAGCCTATAAGATTAAATTAAAGTAATCGGAGCAATGAATGACCCACCAGAGGGCAGTCATCTACTCCCGACCAATTTCAAGAACCATTTAACGAGGCTCACGTCACATAACTTTCCTTCGAGAGTTTAATAATAATAATAATAATAATGACGATGATCTAGGGTTGAAGGGAGAGATGATGTCATCAAGAAAAAGGGGAAAAACAGTGTGAATAAAAGTGGAAGGGTAAATAGGTTAGGAGAAAAAAAAATGAAATTAGAAAATGCATTATTATTGTCCTTATTATTATTATTATTATTGTTATTTTCTTATTATTATCATTATTATCCTTATTATCAAATTATCATGATCATATTGTAGTTGTTGTTGTCTTAAGCGTGCCAATGAGAAAGAAAGACGGAAACATCATAAACGGACCCTATATAATCTTTCGTGAAGTGTAACTTCGGTGAGGTCCTCCCTTGAATATCTGTTCTGTTGTCGAC
>JAXCGZ010017962.1:0-12500 GCA_037179515.1 Halocaridina rubra | reverse complement strand
GTCTCCCTTTATGCATTTTTTTTTTTTTTTAGCAATTTCATGGTCATTTTTTTTTTATCTACCAATGAGCTTTTTATGTTGACTTTTAAGAAGTCTCAATAGGATATATTACTATTATTATTGTCATTATTATTATTATCATCATTGTTATTATAATTATTATTACAGGAAATAGAAACTCACAGTCGAATTTTTGTATTAAATAATTATTTTTATAACATCATGTCTTTGCTTGGCAATGAAAGCATTATCATGATACCGAGATGTATTTTCTGGTTGCAAAGTTCTCTTTATCAAACTATCCCAATCTTACGAAGAGGGGAAGCAAGGGGGGGGGGGTTAAAGCATATGTAGTGGTATTTACTTATCCCTTATGAGCAACAATGGTGCTGATCATTTTAACTCCTTTCCTTTATAGCCCCCAACCACCCAAGCCAGGGGAGATATGGGAGGGGGGGGTCCATTGCATAAAGTAGATCTAAAAAAAAAAAAAAAAAAAAACTAGTCCATATCGATATATAGAAAATGCTCTTATTGGAAAAAGCAAGACTGTTACTAATCTAATTAACTAATAAACATAAAAATCCTACAGTGGATTTATCTTTTCGATTATTAGTGTTGTCACTGACTTCCCAACTCTGACTGTTATTAAGTGTACTAAATCATTTTTTTTTATATTAATATTGTCAATTTTATTTCCAAACAAAATAGTGATTAAGTAAATTTAATTGATGCAATATTATTTTATGCGTTAAAAATCACACAAAAATAGACAACGATATCAATAAGAACAACATGTACAATTATTACAATAAATAATAATAAGAATAATAATAATAATAATAATAATATAATAATAATAATAATAATAATAAACTATGATACACGTGGCACGTATGATAACGTATATCAAAAGCAGAATGAAATTAACAATTACAAATAAACTAATAGCCTAAAGCTCTGGAAACGTATATGTATAATATATAACCCTATGTCTGAATCATCATGTATAATGAATGAATGGCACTCACGCGCAAAATAATATCTACTTAGGCACTCTGTCACGACTTACTGTTGTTGTCTTCAAGGGTAACAATGGTATTGTTATTCTTTAATACCCTTCCACCCTACCCCCCAATCAAAGGAGGAGAAGGGGGGGTTATTGCATATGTAAGGTCATTTCAGCAACAATAATGTTGACATTATTAAACGTTTCCCCCCCCCCTTACACCTTACCCTGAAACTCAATCCTAACAGAGGGGAAACGAGGGGGAATGTGGAGTTGTTGAGATATTCACTTATTCTTAAGAAGCAACAATGGCACTGACATTCAACACTTCCCTCGCTTCACCCCACCCACCCAACCTTACTGGGACGAAAAGAAAGGGGTATTGCTGTTAGGGTATTTATTCACTTATCCCTGAAAAGCTACACAGGTGTTGACAATTTTAACACCTTCCCTTCATGCCCCCAACCCAACTAAGACGAAGAAATTGTTATAGCAGTGATTCCCAACAGGAGTGCAGCGAGATAGGGTAAGCATGCCACAGAATTTGGAATTAATAAAGTACTTACGACTTAATATATATTTGTATGCATTTTATTGTTTTATTCATATCAAATTAAGATAATATACATATTTGTATGTATTTGTCTTTCTTCATATTCGAATAAATAAAATTTTATTAGTTGTATTTTATTATGCGGGCTCATACATATTCCAATAAAAAAAATTCCAATATTTGTTTGATTACTCTATTACTATGATATATTATACCTTCAGGTAAAAAATATCAGATTACCATCAAGAGTGCCCTAAGACTCCAATCGCCTTCACACGAGTGCCTCGAGTCTAAAAGGTTGGGAATCCCTGTTTTAATATTCACTTCTCCCTGAAGAGTAACTATGGTATGGATGTATTTAACGCCTTTCTATCCTATCCTTTGAGGGAGAGGTAGTCTGATATTGTAATGACAATCACCTATTCCTGTAGAACAACAATGGTACTAAGGTGTGTGTGTGTGTGTGTGTGTGTGTGTGTGTGTGTGTGTGTGTGTGTGTGGTTTTCCGAAACCGAGCCCTATACAGGGATGGAAGGAGAGTGGCATTGCAATCGTTAAAAGCTCTGAAGAGCAACTAAAGAACTATTTTTTTTTCCTTTTCTCCTAATCCAGCACTCCGAAACCCAAAGCTACAGCGAGAGGAAGAGTGAGGTTCTGCAGTTGTTATACATACTGTATGTGGGAGTATAACTACCTGATAATATCTTAATACATACGTATTTATTTTAATATTGCGTCAAACTCTTTGTCACTTATTTCACAAAAAGCTTAAAATCTGATGCAGACATAATTTATTTGAAGCAAGAAATCTGTTATTTAATTTTATCAACATTTCAGTTTAAAATTTTTAGTAGAGGACTCACTTTGCCTCCTGAGTTAACAGGGGGTAGGACGCGATAAATAAAATTACAGCGACCAACCTAAGGAAGTCGAACTCGGGTCTTATTTGGTGTCAGATACTTTTATCAACTATCCTGCGATAAAACGGAAGTTTATTGTACAGCAATGCTCCACTACTTGAAGGAAAAATCCGTAGCTCTAATTCGCTGACGAACAGCAAACTTTTAGATTAATATTCATCAAGCGTGACGTACGTAAAGGGAAAAATTAAACCTAACCTTACCCAGAGATATCCTAGTAAGCTCTTGTTACGGTTTTACGTCACGGACTCCCTTTTCTACCAAGGGCTAGGACGGTTGACTTCTTGCGAAGGACTTGTTTTGGCAGATGTAATCGCTACCCTGAGTGCATGCCCTTGCTAACCTCAGACCGTGACGGGGCGCGAACCCTCGACCTGACGCCTCAGACTCGCGGACCTTACCCAGAGATATCCTAGTAAGCTCTACTGTTTGAAAATATACTCTATAGTTAGAAGTTCAGACCAGTCCTAACAGTATACAAACAATTGTTGTCTTGGTTCATGTCGTCAAAATAGTTCTTATTTACATTACCTGTCAAAAATAGCAACTCTCCTTTGCTAGAAAAATAGTGATATATGAATCTAAAACTATAAATGTTCACACGCGCTTATCGTGAAATAGCTCAAAATAAATATAAATATATGAGATAAGGCACAGAGGAAGGTTAAGAGAGAACTAAAAACTTTTGGTGGGTATCATCTGTGTTGCTGTTTGCCGTTTCATACGTCCCTATGAATCCTGATTCGAATGGAGGTAGACACAGACAGGCTGGAGCTGGGGAATTATATATAATGACATGTACTGTCTAAAACAACAGTTGTTTTATCGACCAGTATAACTGTAAAAATATCGAAACGTAAAAGGAACAGAAAAAGAGTAAGTTATATATAAAATAATAGCAAAAACATAAAAATTATCAATAAATAAAACAACACAGGAACGTACAATAGGCATGCTTGGTTATAAAAGAGAAAATATAATATAATAAAGCATACATCCCTTAGGTAAAGAGGGCCATTTATGACGAGGATAGAACTGGGCCGAGGGAAGGGGTTTTAGAGAGAGAGAGAGAGAGAGAGAGAGAGAGAGAGAGAGAGAGAGAGAGAGAGAGAGAGAGAGAGAGAGAGAGAGAGAGAGAATATGATAGTACACAGTAAAATGGGCGTATTTGCGTGACTTAAGTCCATCCCTTGACAACCTTCCCCTCCCTCCTCCACAACGCATATTCCTTGTCTCGCACACATCTAATTTTCCTTTCCTCTGGTTCTAGGCGCAAAACTCGTGCTTCGCACTCCATTCTCTTACTTCCTATTCATACCAAAATAACTTCTCTCTTCTCTTTTCAATTCTTTCCTTAATCTTCCTATTCCTTAGTCTCTCTCTCCTCTCTCTCTCTCTCTCTCCTCTCTCTCTCTCTCTCTCTCTCTCTCTCTCTCTCTCTCTCTCAAGCTCTCCTTTTTTATTAATTTATGGCTGTCTCCATTGATCTTGAGACTACATGCTCCATGTTACTAAAAGAACACCATTTTTATTCTTACTTCAAAAATATATCTTATTTTGCTTCATTTTTCCTACAGTACAATAGGTTTAGAAAAATACCTCCACTTCATTTGATCATTATATTTATCGACTCATTCAACAGCAGGGCATGTAATAATGTTAATAGGGGTGAATTCAAGTTATGCACTGTTCATACGAACATCTGTTTCGGTTTTACGTCACGAACTCCCTTTTCTACTAAGGCCTAGGACGGTTGCCTTCTTGCGAAGGACTTGTTTTGGCAGATGTAATCCTTACGCTGAGTGTATGCCTTACTAACCTCAGTCCGTGACGGGGAGCGAACCCTCGACCTGCCGCTACTGTCTCTTATACAATATCCCATATTTCTTCCGTGATAAAACTGTCTTTCTATAAGGTGAGCAAAGTTTATCCAGAGAAAGGAAAGCCCACGGAAATTGTTAGCCTCAAAAATGAACCGGATGTTTGTTTTTGATGTCGCAAAGATCCATTAAGATGACAATTAAGGAGATAACAGATCGCGTAAGAACTCATTTTTTTTTCAATTTATATATCAGATTAAACTCTGAATAACACAAAGAATAAACCCAGCACAAGAGCGTTTGTGTATGTAAGAAAATTAGTCGAGTATTCATTTTCGATTGCAGAATGTGTTTACTATTGAGTACATGACCATATAAGACGTTCCACTTGACAAATTCTTGTAAGTTTATTCCATCATCCATCTGACCACTTATAAAGCTTCGAACAACAAATAAGTAAACAGAAGGAAATAACATATAAACATAACATTACAATTTTTCCTGGTCTCTACATATATCGTAATCAAAGGTATCTAATACCATACTCCCCGAGAGAGAGAGAGAGAGAGAGAGAGAGAGAGAGAGAGAGAGAGAGAGAGAGAGAGAGAGAGAGAGAGAGAGAGAGAGAGAGAGAATGATAAATTCGCGTAAAATCTCAAACAAATAAACACCACAATGATCCGCTTCATACGCAATCAATACCCGTACTAACAAAACTCGGGGAATTCCCGGAAAGAGTTCAACCCCTTACACGTTGTTATGTTAATATTAGCACTGACTTTGTTAAGACTATATAAATAAAATGAATAACTAAGTAATAATACGCAGATGAATAAATATATGAGGAGAGCAGCAAGACGAGCAATTTACCTCAAAGCCCGTGCCTTTGAGGATGCTGTTCTACCACCGACCTCACACATCTGATAGTTTACCCAATCAGCCAGTTGAGAATTTGAACGATTTTACAAGACAAGAAGGATATACTATCCTCTCCTTACCTCCATACGGTTATAATGAAGAGACGTCAAATGAATTCTTTTGAGAAGTCGAATTCGAGGCCTCCTGGGTGGAATCCTGGTTCTAATTTGCTAAGCTGTGTAGGATGTGTTACTAACTACAATTCAATTCTAGAGATAAATGTTTGACATCATAATTTTAGCTTATGTGATTTAAGATCAATACGCCAAAACATTAAGAGACGAGCGTACTCGCCCTTGTAGGAGCCAAAACTCTACTGTCCCACAACAGACTACGTGCATCTAATGGTGCATTTATTCATCGTGCAGAGGTGACAGTGACTACTATACGAGGGACACCACTACCCTCCTTTTTATAATCTGCGGTTTTGACCAAGTGAAGCTGTAAGATAAGTTCGCATATATTTATGATTTAGGTAGAAAATGCATAGCACAGTATACGGCAGTGTGTATGATGATACTGATAATACTGTTGTGCATATGTAAAGATATCCATCACGGTGATGCGTAGGTGTATGCACATCGCAAAGACTGACTCTTATTCTTATTTATATATATATATATATATATATATATATATATATATATATATATATATATATATATATAGTGTGTGTGTGCGTGTGTGTGTGTGTGTGTGTGTGTGTGTGTGTGTGTGTGTGTGTGTGTGTGTGTGTGTGTGAATCATATTTTACCCGACCAGGACTAGAACCTAGGACACATAATTACTGCGCCAAGGTGCTACCAACTACACCACAGGTCTAAAAGAGAAACAGTTAAGCTGTAAGGTTGGCTTCTCTTTTAGACCTTTTGTGGTGTAGTTGGTCGCGCCTTGGCACAGTAATTGTGTCCTAGGTTCGAGTCCTGTTCTGGTAAAATATGATTCATGTTTTCACATACGGTAATGTGCTTATATGATTATTGTTGATGCCCAGTTAGATTGGGATTTGAATTAAATGCGAAAACGAAGCCACGAGTGAAGTTGGGAGAAACTGTAATATGAACAAAAAGGTATTCAGATAGAATACGTTCATTCCTAGTATAGTAGTTAAGTTGTAAGGTTGATTTCTCTTTTAGACCTCCTGTGGTGTAGTTGGTAGCGTCTTGGCACAGTAATTATGTGTCCAAGGTTTGGGTCCTGGTCGGGTTAAATATGACTCATGTTTTCAGATATGATAATATGCTCATTTGATTATATATATATATATATATATATATATATATATATATATATATATATATATATATATATATATATATAAATATATATATCATCCAACCTTTTATTATATAACTACTACTACTCACAGCTCACCTATTCTTTCACCGTTGCTATTCCTTTTCCAAGTCTTACTATTACTACTACTGCCTTAGCTAATACTACGAATGTTATTATTTATACTACTACTAATAGTTTCTATATCCATCAAATCATCACTGATCTACCAAACATTCTTTTTATTCTTTTCCTTATTACTCATTAAGAGACGCTTGGGGAAAAGAAGAAAGCAGCATACTCGTATGAGAGCAAGCCCAGTCAACTTATTAGGTTCATTAAGTACTCCAATAGGTATGTGGCATTTACGTATCGATAAATACCGTATTGTGCATCTAGTGGTTTATAATATAAAAAAACATGAAAAAAAAAGCATTGCTTTCAATCTCCACCCCCACGCTTCTCTTTTGCTGTGTTGTGGTGCTTATTCCACTATTTGACACCAATGTTGTGGTGTTATTCTCTCTTGGTAGCCTGGTTGGTGATAACAGATAAGCATCTTCTTTATATGCCTTTATTTCTAGATTAACAATTAATTCTTCAGAGCTCCAATTCCTACAGTTCCTGTCACGATCAATTCCAGATTCCCACCCCCAAGGGGGAGACTGCTAAGCTGTGGACGTGACGTCTGTCCCTGACAAGGTATGAACTCTCACTGACTGGCTCTGTTACTAGTCATGGCGGTAGGTAGGTATCGAGCGCGTCACTGCCACCCGGCACTTATAGGCATCTCTGAAATGCCTTGCGAGGCTATATACATCTATAATTGCCTTACGACAGCTGTTTCCTTCTTCTTCTTCTTCACCTACTGCTGGCAAGGAAGTTGCATATCAGGGATGCCTGAAGTACTTCTTCCGGATTTTATGACTCCAACTGTTCTACCACAAAGATTTGTATCCCTACTACTACGTACTAGATTGTCTGCAGCTATTTAGTATGATAAGTTAGCACTGTTTCTTGGCGTTAAATATACTTAAGTGATTTTTTTATCTCTCTCTCTCTCTTACACTGCCATATATCTTTCTAGTGAGCAAGACGAGCTATTTTGCCTTTACAGATGTTCAAGATGATATCGGAGTTTTACCATCAATGATTCTGTTCAGCCAATGTTTATCAATTGCGTATACAGAAATGAGAGGTCTAATAAATATTCACACAACTATAGCAGAAAATAATAATAATAATAATAATAATAATAATAATAATAATAATAATAATAATAATAATAATAATAATAATAATAATTAATAATAAACAAAGAAATAGTATAATAAACAATGGAAGCATAGTCAAATTCATCCTTCATATTCCCGCGGATCAATGCCAGTGCCTGCCTTGCAGCATAAAATCTGAATTCAAACTTCCTACAATTAAAGGTAATAGTAGGAAGGAACAATTGTTCCTAGGGGGTATACCATGCTAATTTAGCACCTTGATCAAGTACAACATTAGATTCATGAGGTCTAAGGTGAAAAAATAGATTCAACGTGCTTGGTTTTGAGAATGGAAAATATGCTCATCCTGTCATTCTCACGAGTAACAAAACACAGAAAATAAGAAAAAAATTAGGACAAAAATAATAAGTAGAGTATGAAGAGCAAAATTATCATCATAAATAACTTATTAGCAAATTAATTACAACTTAAGATTAGCAGTATACACACACACACACACACACACACACACACACACACACACACACACACCACACACACGAACACACACTCACACGAACACACACCGCGCGTTCAGTGACACACGGAATTGCTCCTCTTAAAATTTAAACTGTTTCGAGTGACTAAAGTGCTTAGTGGAAAACTTTACCATAATTTCCAAAAATCTGAAATCCTGCAGAGTATTGTGAGTACAAAAACTAATATTTGTTGTAAGACGAGACTGTTCATATTAAAGGAAAAAAATTGAGAACTTTTTCGTGAGGAAGAGAGAGAAGCTGCCGTCCAGATTCTGCCTTGAGGGAAATCTAGAAGAGTTGCCAGACGTGGAGCCTCACACCACATTACCTAATTTTTTGTGTAAACTGGGGAAAGCTCTTAAGCCGTTTTACCTGATCCTGTGGTTCTATATATTGTTAAAAACAGTATCCTTCCCATTTATATTAACTAGTTAGTTAGTTTGATACACGAAAAAATTGAATAATAAAAGAAAAAAAAATTACCAAATACCCACCTGTCAACAGTACTGAGTTAAGTTGCCAAGTAGTACAGCAGTCCTATTTTCTTCATTTGTTTTTTTGCTTTTCTTTTAGCTTTCTCGTTTGCTATTTTGTTATTTTGTATATATATTGAGTTAAATGTAAAGTCTAAATCCCGTGATAACATATCTTGGTTAGCAAGTCAGTTTATCAGTTAGGAAGAATATATAACAGAAACAGGTGGGTGCCACCTCGAACACAAATTCGAATTTTCCTTCAGGTTTGACTTTTGTTTTTCTTTTTCTTTTTATACTTAAATTACCATGGTCAAGTTTTTAAGTTAAGATGTGTGTTACCAGAAGGGAGACAAACTGAGTCACTAAATAGCACTTATATGGAGATATAAAAATTCTGTGTGAAGGTAAATTAGAAGTTTTTCTCTTTTCTTTTTTTTTTTCCTCTTTCTCGTCTTCTTTCTATATTCTGTGAGAGGGAGAACATAAAAATGAAGCCATCTCTGTCCCAAACCTCTCCCACCCATGGGTCGGGAGAAGGGGTAGTCATCAGAGGACTTAAACAGAGAATCAAGAAGTTAGAGGAAATGGTTACAAGCCTTGATGATAAAATTCGGAATATGGATGGAGAAATGAAAGAGAATGAAACACTCAGAGAACAAATAAGATCTTTGGAGGAAGCAAATAAAGCACAAGGGCAGGAGAGAAAGGAACTAGAAAAAAGAATAAAGAAGCTGGAAGGGGAAAAGAGTCAACTAGAATCTAGAATTTCTAATCAAGAAGATAAAAACAAACAGCTAAATGACAACCTAAAGGAATTAGATGTTAGTTCACTGCTATCTTCTGAGAGAGACGAGATTGCTGCTTGGAATGTTCAGATTAAGGAAAACATTGAACAGTTCAGAAAAGAGTTCCAGGAGCTGAATATGGAAAATGATGCCATGAAAACGTCCTTTGCTGATGCACTAAAGGGGAATGTGGCAGTAAAAGAGGCTGTAAAGGTGGTGGCACTGGAAAACATACAAACAGTTGACTATAAAGAGACAGTAATCGAAAAAATGAAAGACGTTGTGATGGAAAGGGCAAACCCACTCATCAGACAGGCACTTGATAAGGAGAAGACAGTGGTAATCTCAGGCATAAGTGAATCCCAGGAGCCAACATGGCAGGGGAGACTTGAAGAAAATAAAGCTAACGTTGTAGGCCTGATAAGAAAGCTTGGAGTAGTATGTGGTCCTGAGGATATTGTAAACATACACCAACTAGGTAAATATTCGAGGGAAGGAAAGCCGAGACCGACAAAAGTAACCTTTGAGAGAGGGGAGACATGTAGGGAAATATTGTTGAGAAAAAAAAGTCTAAAAGACCTTCAAGAATGCAAAGAAGTGTTCATTAGACGATACAGAACACAGGAAGAGATGGGAAAGATCAAAAACTTGTTGCAAGAGGCAAGAAGGTTAAATGATGAAAGAAATGAAGAAGAGAAGAAAAATTTTCGTTACGGAATACTTCCAGACAAAGGGGAGATAAAGAAGATAATGACAGAAGATCAGGGGATGGGGCCTCATTAAGATTGTTATACACAAATGCTGATGGATTAGCTGGTAAGGCAGTAGAATTAAAAGATAGGATTCACAACAGTAAGGCAGATATAGTAGCAATTACAGAGACTAAGTTGAGTGAGGACATAAACACTGTCACAGTTTTTCCTAAGGGCTTCAGAATACTAAGGGTCGAAAGATCTGAGAGGACTGGTGGAGGGATAGCACTGCTCATAAGTGAGAGGATTCAAGTTGAAGAGATAAACTTGGCTATAGAAAGTGAGTTCAGGGAATTTCTTGTTGCTCGCATAAATACTGGGTCAGAGAGCATTATAATAACTGTTGTATACAACCCACCAAGGAACCAAAATAGGCTTGAAATTTATGAGGAAAGTCATATAGGTACGATTGAAGTCATAAACTCAGTTGTTAACATGGCGCGGGAGAAAAAATGTAGGATTTTGATTATGGGAGACTTTAATCATAAAGAGATAGATTGGATAAATCTTGACCCACACAGTGGTGAGGACTCCTTTGGGGCAAGATTCCTAGATTGCGTACAAGGGAATTTCCTACACCAACATGTAATGGAACCAACAAGAGCCAGGGGTGGGGATGAGCCATCACTACTTGATCTGGTGTTCACAGATAATGTGTTGGATATTGAAAATATTGAGTATGAACCACCAATTGGAAAGAGTGACCACTGTGTGTTGTTGATGGAGTATATCATTGAAGATATTCTCCCTGAGAGTAGAGGCACTGAGGACATGAGGAGGAACTATCAGAAAGGAGATTACATCAAAATGAATGAGCTTTTTGCAGTTATTGACTGGAGAACCTTATTTTACAACAAATCTGTACAAGAAATGTATGACATCTTTTGTGAGAAATATGGGAAGATAGTAGATTGCTGCATACCTGTCACCAAAGTAGGTGTAATTCATGCCAGAGAGAAATGGTTCGATAATGGGTGTAAAAGAGCTAAGGAGTGGAGAGACAAATGCTGGAAAAGGTATAGGAGGAGAAAAAACATAAATGCCTGGCAAACCTACAAAAGAGCAAGAAACGACTACCTAAGTAAAAGGAGAGAGGCAGAGAAAGATTATGAGAGGGACATCACCAGGAAGGCTAAAGAAAATCCCAAGCTTTTCCACAGCTTTATCAGAGGAAAACTGAAGGTAAAAGAACAGGTTTTAAGGCTAAAGAGAGCGGATGGAAGCATCACTGAGACGGACGAAGAGATCTGCAAAGAATTGAACAAGGAGTTTCAGTCAGTATTTACAGTGGAAAATACCCCACCCCCTCAGATTGCAGTGATAGAAGCTCAAGGGCCGGTATTAGAGAACATCAACCTTACAGCCACAGAGGTATGCAAAGCGCTGATGGATTTAGATGTTCATAAAGCTACAGGTCCTGATGACATATCCCCTCATGTGCTTAAAAAATGCGCAAACACAATATCAGTGGCACTAAGTATCATATTTAAGGAGTCATTGGAGTCGGGGGAGATTCCAAGATGCTGGAAACAAGCAAATGTGATACCTATCTTCAAAAAGGGAAGGAGGGATACGGCTCTGAACTATAGACCAGTTTCCTTGACCAGCATAGTTTGCAAACTTATGGAGAAACTACTAAGGAAACATATCTCTCTTCACTTGGAATCCTTCAACTTTTTGTCAGTGAGGCAACATGGCTTCAGAGAAGGAAGATCAACAGTAACAAACTTATTAGAATTTTATGATGAGGTAAGCCAAATCTTACAGGAAAGAGAGGGCTGGGCAGATTGCATATTCCTAGACTTCCAGAAAGCGTTTGACACTGTTCCACATGGGAGACTTATTAGGAAGCTGCAATCAATGGCTAGAATAGGTGGAAATGTCTTGGAATGGATAAAAACTTACTTAGAAGGAAGGGAACAGAGGGTTAGAGTAAGACACTCAGTGTCTGAATGGAGAAGAGTTAGTAGTGGAGTTCCACAGGGTTCAGTTTTAGGGCCACTTTTGTTCCTTGTATATGTAAATGACCTACCAGAGTCTGTAAATTCATTCATGAATATGTTTGCAGATGATGCAAAGATTGTGAAGAAAGTAAAAAACGAGAACAATGGTAGAGAACTTCAGGAGGATCTAAATAATCTGCATGAGTGGTCAGAAAAGTGGCTAATGAAATTCAATACCTCAAAATGTAAGGTAATGAGAATGGGTACAAGTGCAAGAAGGCCCAAGCTTGACTACT
>JAXCGZ010017961.1:30000-32070 GCA_037179515.1 Halocaridina rubra | reverse complement strand
GGTGGGGATCGATCGCGAGTCAGTCAACTCTCGAGTCATGTATTCTTTACCACTCGGCTACCGCGGTTCCCTGAGCTTCGAAATTACATTTAGAGATAATCTAAAAATATTTTGATATTCAAATAGGTGACTGGAGGTTTAGATGTGGCTTGAGAGATAATTTGAGGTATAAAAAAAAAACCGAAGCATTATTGGTTTCCGAAATTTTGACAAAGGGCTTACTTGTAATTTCGAAACTAATTTGTAAAAAAAAAACTCTTTGAGGAAATAATAAAAAACAAAATTCCAAATGGGTGACCAGAAGTTATGTGTGACTTTAAAGTACATGAAAGGTCACTGTAGAGTATAACCATCCTAAAATAACATAGAGTAAGCATTTTTATATCAGAGGGAGTGCCTGCGTGCCTTTGCCATGTGGAATAAGAATGCCACTTGGATGCCATTTGGAAGACTGAGGGCTTCACGTGCAATTTCAAAACAAATTTGAGGAAATAACCCTGAAGGCAATAAATTTTTCAAATGGCCGAGTAAAAATTAAATTCCATAAAACGCTTGGGAAAAAAATCGTCGAGGTGTGATTATCAAAATCAGCGAGTGAGGGTTTACGTGTGATTTCAAAAATATAATAATAATGTCAAAAAGGTTAATACAGATCAAAAGAAATTCTTTGTACTTTATGCATGACACTGCAGATTATTCTGGAACGTGATACCACGTGGGTACATAAAGAGAGCCTGGAATTTCCAGCAATTTTGATATAAGATGGGAATTGGAAAAACCCAAAATAATGAATAGAAATATTTAGAGAAACTTTAAATGTAATTGATATACATAAACGCTGCTCCTTGTAACTGACTTTATTCCCCAGCTCTGACCTGTCTGAGGTCCAATCCCCATTCGAGTTGGGGACTGATAGTGACACTTAAGATAGCAAACAGACATTTTTGTAACTGGAATACAGAGAAAATCATACGAACTTCTAGGTACGATCTAGGAACTCTAGGGCGATACTAGAGGCCACTCTAGGAAATGCATGATATACAGAAAAGACCAAAATAATAAACTAAAGACTGATTGAATTTACAGCAATATTCACTACATGGTACAATGATCCCAAAATATGTAATGTAAAGTAAGCATTTGCATATTAACGGGAGTGCCTGGTTGCTTGTGGCACCCATATCCAGATATCGGCACAGTAAAGGAAGACCATATTTGAATGTTTACATGAACGAACAAACCTAACACACAGAGGATGATCAAAATAACACTGAAGAATAACCGGGAAGATGCGAAAGCTCGCTTGCATAAGCTTCAAAATAGCATCTGAAATGTACAACGGAATTATGATGCCGGCGACCTTTTCAAGCAAGGAGGAGGTGATTCCTGAAATTCTAATGAGGAGTAGAGTAGTAGAGTAGTAGTAGTAGTAGTAAAAGTAGTAGTAGTAGTAGTAGTAGTAGTAGTAGTAGTAGTAGTAGTAGCAGCAAAGCCAAAGGTATTTACAACTGAACAGTCATATCGGCAATATTTTCGAGCAACGAGGAGGCAGTTCCTTATTATTATTATATTATTATTATTATTATTATTATTATTATTATTATTATTATTATTATTATTATTATTATTATTATTATTATTATTATTATTATTATTATTATCAGTATTAGTTATAGTAGTAGCAATGAAACTTGAAGGAATGACCTCTTTATTCTAAATCAAATATATCACCAGCATGGCTATATATTAATAAAGTTCTCTGACTTGAAATAGCAGCAGTAATAATAGTAGTAGTAGTAGTAGTAGTAGTAGTAGTAGTAGTAGTAGTAGTAGTAGTAGTAGTAGTAGTAGTAGTAGTAGTAGTAGTAGTAGTAGTAGTTGTAGTAGTAGTAGTAGTGGTAGTAATATATATATATATATATATATATATATATATATATATATATATATATATATATATATATATAAAACTATGAAAATTAGGAGAGGATAACAAGCGGAAGAAGAGAATTAAAAAGAGAGAAAAAAAAGAAAATTCTATGATTGAGTTATCAGAAAATCCGTAGAAAA
>JAXCGZ010017961.1:0-25000 GCA_037179515.1 Halocaridina rubra | reverse complement strand
ACTGACGACCTTTGGGCAACCAATCTCCGTAACGTCAGGTCAAGAGGGGTCATGATTTGAAGGCTCATAAACATCCTGGAGGAGGAGGAAGAAGCAGGAGGAGGAGCGAGATGAGATGGAAACGAAGAGAGAAAAGAAAAAATAATTTTGGCTTCAAGAGACCCATGGATTGATGAGTAACAGGGGAGTGGAGAATAAGAGAGAGAGAGAGAGAGAGAGAGAGAGAGAGAGAGAGAGAGAGAGAGAGAGAGAGAGAGAGAGAGAGAGAGAGAGAGAGAGAGAGAGAGAGAGAGAGAGAGAGAGAGAGAGAGAGAGAGAGAGAGAGAGAAAAAAACATAATTTTGGCTTGAAGAGACCCAAGGAGTCATGACGCAATAGGGAAGTGAAGGAGGAAACGGAAGGAAATTGAACAAATAAAATAGAAAAATGATTGGAAAATGTATATTCGAAAAGGTAAGTACGGGAAACGCGTTACATGGCAACTTGAGTCTTCTAAGAGTATGTAGTAGGCTGGCCCATGGCACCAGTCGCCCGTTGTAATGCCATAGCTGAAGGGTCTTGTGGATTTACATAAGACTGTTCCGGACAGTTCGATTAAGTCCTCTTTCAGTTACGGTTCTCTTTCTATGCCTACATCAAGATCGAATATTCTTGGATATCCATTATATATATCTTATTATCCCTTCACATCTGACAAGTTACAACACTCCCCATCTCTGGTTTCTTTTAATTTATATTTTCTTCATAACCAGGCGCGATGAGGGCAGATTTATTTTTTATCTATTTTATTTTTTTGCCCGTCCTGGTGTCACAATAAAAAAAAAAATAATTTAGAAATTCCCAAGTGAGTGTATCAGTGATGTGTTGCTTGTTCTGATTTTACGTCATAGACTCCCTTTTCTATCAAGGGCTAGGACGGTTGCCTTCTTGCGAAGGACTTGTTTTGGCATATGTAATCGTTACCCTGAATGCATGCCCTTGCTAACCTCAGACCGTGACGGGGCGCGAAACCTCGACCTAACGCCTCAGAGTAGCGGACGCTAACGCTTGAGCCACGGTGACTACATTGAGTACTTAAGTCTTTGTGCAAATGACATGAAAAGTGTCTCTTTGAGTTTTCAAAGTGGCGCGTTAGACTCCTACAGCTCTCTGTCTGTCGTGGCTCAGTGGCAAAACCTTTTATTTCAGAGCTTACATATTATCACATTTATATGAATCACTTAGAATGGAGCATGGAAAAAATTGGAGCATAGGGACCACAGTAGCCAAGTGGTGAAAATTATCGAAGGGCGTTAGGAAAGACATCCAGTCTTAATTCCCCAACCACAATCTGTCTGTGTCCACCCCCATAATGGGGACAAATATTGACACAAAACACGAGGTTATTACGAAGCATATTGAGAGCATAGACATCAATTTAATATCGTAAATAGAAATCTGAATACTTGAAACTTCCTTGAAAAACTAGGAGGGTTCTACAACCATTTCATCCCCAAAAGAACACAAATATACTGTACTAAAACCGTAAAACTCTGCAGCACTGGTTCCCAACCTGTGAACTACAACCCACACACTAACACCCTAACATTTTTTACGCAATTGAGTACCGTAAAATATATAATTTTACTTGTGAGTGTGCGTGTGTATATATATCTATATATAAATATATAATATATATATATATATATATATATATATATATATATATAGTATATGTGTGTGTGTGTGTGTGTGTGTGTGTGTGTGTGTGTGTGTGTGTGTGTGTGTGTGTGTGTGTGTGTGTGTGTGTGTGTGTGTGTGTGTATGTGTGTGTGTGTGTGTGTGTGTGTGTACAATTTATTTTACAAAGTCTTTCAAAAGTCAGCAGTGGTATTGAGATTGATTTTGTGAGAAAGAAGTTGAACACTCATCAATCCAGGGTCTATATTATATTGCCTTCCAGGGGGTATAAATCTGGAAGATAAGACAATTGCCGTTTAGGACAATTGCTTCATAGGACAATTGCCCCTTAGGGTATATGCCCCTTAAGACAACTGCCCCTAGGACAATTGACCCTAACCTAAGCTTACTTGACCCAATCTAACCTAACCTATTTTAACCTAACCTGACCAATGAATTTTTCCATTCATCACGATATATTTCGCTTTAATATTTTCAAGAGGCAATTGTTCGCTTTTCTATTAAGATTTAGGGACTATTGTCCTAGGGGCAATCGCATTAGGGCCAATTGTTTTATGGGGCAACAGCCCGTTCACCAAAGAACTGAAAGATTACAGATGCCCCAACAAAGGCCCGATTTCTTAAATAGTGTAAACTTAGGATACCATATTGTTAGTTAGCTAGACACGCACAAATGAATTTCATAAACGCATCTGAAGCTGTTTTATGTATGGCTAGGATCCCGCAAGGGATCCTAGCCATACTTAGAACAGTGTCAGATGCGTTTATGAAATCCAATTGTGTGTCTAGCTAACTAACAATATGGTATCCTAGATTTACACTGTTTAAGAAATCGGGCCAAAGACGTACTTCATAGTAAACTGTATTATGAAAGAGTATTATTTGAAGGAGAAGAAATAATTATATTATTTTTAGGGGGGGAGGGGCAGACTCCAAAGTCGATAATTAATACATACCAATGATACCGGTACCTTGTTCCTGCCAGCGATAGAATACCAGGTATTTAATATTCCCGGTTGCCTAATGACTCTATGAGGGGAAGGGAGGGAGGGAGGGATATAAGTATAAGGAATTAGAGGGTTTCATGAAAAACTGGGGGGTAAGGGGGGTTGTTTATTTACAATTAACAACACGCGCCTGTTTCTTAACTGATGAGTTGCAGGTTGTAACAATACCGGGTTTATGAGGAAGAGGGCAATGCTTTGAAGTATGTAAAAGAGCTTTCTATCAATACTTGTTCATATTTCTCAATAAAATATCGTGGTGGGGTGCTCTGCAGCATGTAAAATTGGGCTGGTGTAACTAGTTAAGGAGCATGACCAAGTAATTAAAATGCAAAGATCAACAGATAATGTCATTTGAGATATTATAACAGGAGAAATGAACTAAATTTTGCAGTATGGAAGCATTTGTCATACATACATACATACATACATACATACATACATACATACATACATACATACATACATACATACATACATACATACATACATACATACATACATACAGACAGACAGACAGACAGACAGACAGACATACATACATACATACATACATACATACATACATACATACATACATACATACATACATACATACATATATACATACATACAGACAGACAGACAGACAGACAAACAGACAGACATGCATACATACATGTACTTTTGCCGCAATCTCCCTTGAATGGGGGTGGCCGAGTCAAAGCACACATTCACCAAAAGCCAGTACACCCCGATCAATCCTCGGCCGCCTTGGAGATAAGGAACTGTCACAATTTCCCCACCACCAGCCTGTTTTGGTCACCCACAGTGAAAGTGGGCGTAACCTAATATATCAAAATATTAGTCTATCGGATACTGCATTTGCGTACTCAGCAATATGCAAAAGACAAAAAAAGAAAAAAAATTGAGTATATAGTTGTGATTTTGACTAAATATCTAACTTGCAGGACAAAATATATAGTCCCGTGATTCCTAAAACATGAGATAGAAGACAAATTTCTTTACCAGCAAAAGGCATTATCAACAGACTAGAAACAACATTCATCTAAAAAATACTGCAATGCACTGTTCCGCAGCACGTATAAATTATTCTGGTATCAATCAAATAAACACATTAACATATGTGAAAACATGAATCATACGTTACCCTTGACGGGGACTCGAACCTAAGACACATAATTACTTCAGTGGTGTAGTTTGTAGCACCTTGGCACAGTAAGTAAGTGTCTTAGGTCGAGACCTGGTCAGGGGTAAAATATGATTCATTGTCCTGGTATATTTAGCTGAGGAGCAGGCTCAAACAATTCAAATAGTGGTGTAGTTTGTAGCACCTTGGCACAGTAATCAAATGACTTAGGTTCGAGACCTGGTCAGGGGCAAATTAGGATTCATTATCCTGGTATATTTAGCTGAGGAGCAGGCTCAGACAATTCAAATACAAAGTTTGAAAGAAAATACACCAACATTTATCCTCTAACAGCATCATCACAAACAAAAGCTTAAAAGATGAGGATACAAAAACAATTAGGGGTCACAAGAAGAAAAAAAAAATGGCCACTCGCTAAGAATTCTCAAGTGAGCCATTAACTCTCCAGAACTGTCAATTAAAAGTGTTGGAACGAACAATTCAAAGGAACTTCGCCAAATCCTTATAACTATTCATTTATGCAATACTGTCTTCTGTGTGTGCGCTCCTAGACTCTGCAAGCGTTTCTCTTATAATAAATGTCTTTGTTCAAGGCTGAGTGCATTTGATCTATAACTGAATAGGTATACAAGTGTCTTAGGGTGATTTAAATTGCATCCGTGAATAGATTAAAAGGCATAAACCGACTATCCCAACAACTTCAAACTGACGATTTATATCTTCTGAGCATCCGTAAATCATGACAGAAATACCATTGCTCATAAAACTAAAAAATAAATGAAATGGATCGATTCTATCCGTGGACAAGAAGAGAGATAGAGCTACTACCCTAGTTTATAAACATGGGAAAGATGGTATAAGAGATTCTAAACAATCAAAATTCTTCTATTTTCTATTTATCTACTTACGAAGTTTTTTTTTATAAGTGTGACGCCAGGACTGGCCCCCCAGAAAAATACCTAAATAAAACTGCCATCATGGGCCTGGGCAAGAAGAAAACATAAAGCAATGAGAAATAAAAATCGAGAGTGGTGTGACTTGTCAGCTGTGAAGGGATGATAAGAGAAGTGCAAAGAATATCTAAGTATATTCTGTGTTATTGCAGGAATAAAAAAAAAAAAAATCCGTAAATGAAGGAAGACTTGACATCGAATTGTCCTGGATAGCCCTATTCAAATCCAAAAGACTTTCAGCTGTAGTATAGCAACGGCTGATTGGTGCCATGAGCCAACCTAGTACAATGGATTTTCCCCAGCCCTGAATAAAGAACCTATAAGTATAAAGGAAGTACTACCTCTTGTAAGGGGGTGGCCGAATCAAAGCACACAAACATACACCCTTTTTTTTCATTCAAAGCTGAATCATACATCTTTCTTCTCACAAGCACGCCACGAATCTCATCTCTTTTACTCACTCATTCCAAGCCTACAAACGTTGTGGAGCCCAATCATTAGGGCTCTGACTGTGGTATCCTACCAGAACCCCTTCTAATGCCATGACTTTACAGAAGGAAAAAACCAAGGTGGTGGGATATTGATAAGCATTAGGGTCAAGTCCTTGTTTTGCTTTATGTAGCGTGCGCTTACATTGTTTGCAAGTGCTCTTGTTAGGTAAATATCTATTAATTCATAATTTTATGAGTAAAATATATGATTTCTTGGTAACATGTTCTATGTAAAAGAAAATTTTTTGTTGCATTCAAGTTCTCACTCAAGGTCCATCCATATTAAACCTTCATCATGATGGTAAGAAAATGCCTCCTGTTTACACACACACACACACACACACACACACACACACACACACACACACACACACACACACACACACCACACACACACACACACACACACACACACACACACACACACACACACACACACACACACACACACATATTAAAGTGTTTTGATGTAATGAATGATTATGGTTTTCTGATATGGAAATGCAATAACCAAATTTTGTAATGTTAGTTATCACTGGTATATGTCGTTTATTTGGTCTGAACAAAATGTCCTGTTCATTTTTGCGTTACAAAATTTAGATGTTTGTTTCTTTGCTTTTAACACACACACACACACACACACACACACACACACACACACACACACCCACACACACACACACGCACGCACGCACGCACGCACGCACGCACGCACGCACGCACGCACGCACGCACGCACGCACGACACACACACACACACACACACACACACACACACACATATCACCAGGAAGGCTAAAGAAAATCCCAAGCTTTTCCACAGCTTTATCAGAGGAAAACTGAAGGTAAAAGAAAAGGTTTTAAGGCTAAAGAGAGCGGATGGAAGCATCACTGAGACGGATGAAGAGATCTGCAAAGAATTGAACAAGGAGTTTCAGTCAGTATTTACAGTAGAAAATACCCCACCCCCTCAGATTGCAGTGATAGAAGCTCAAGGGCCGGTATTAGAGAACATCAACCTTACAGCCACAGAGGTATGCAAAGCGCTGATGGATTTAGATGTTCATAAAGCTACAGGTCCTGATGACATATCCCCTCATGTGCTTAAAAAATGCGCAAACACAATATCAGTGGCACTAAGTATCATATTTAAGGAGTCACTGGAGTCGGGGGAGATTCCAAGATGCTGGAAACAAGCAAATGTGATACCTATCTTCAAAAAGGGAAGGAGGGATACGGCTCTGAACTATAGACCAGTTTCCTTGACCAGCATAGTTTGCAAAGTTATGGAGAAACTACTAAGGAAACATATCTCTCTTCACTTGGAATCCTTCAACTTTTTGTCAGTGAGGCAACATGGCTTCAGAGAAGGTAGATCAACAGCAACAAACTTATTAGAATTTTATGATGAGGTAAGCCAAATCTTACAGGAAAGAGAGGGCTGGGCAGATTGCATATTCCTAGACTTCCAGAAAGCGTTTGACACTGTTCCACATGGGAGACTTATTAGGAAGCTGCAATCAATGGCTAGAATAGGTGGAAATGTTTTGGAATGGATAAAAACTTACTTAGAAGGAAGGGAACAGAGGGTTAGAGTAAGACACTCAGTGTCTGAATGGAGAAGAGTTAGTAGTGGAGTTCCACAGGGTTCAGTTTTAGGGCCACTTTTGTTCCTTGTATATGTAAATGACCTACCAGAGTCTGTAAATTCATTCATGAATATGTTTGCAGATGATGCAAAGATTGTGAAGAAAGTAAAAAACGAAAACAATGGTAGAGAACTTCAGGAGGATCTAAATAATCTGCATGAGTGGTCAGAAAAGTGGCTAATGAAATTCAATACTTCAAAATGTAAGGTAATGAGAATGGGTACAAGTGCAAGAAGGCCCAAGCTTGACTACTCGGTGGCTGGAGTACAACTTCAAGAGACAGAAAATGAGAGAGATCTAGGAGTAAACATACTGGCAGATTTGTCTCCAGAAATACATATAAATGGCATAGTAAGGACAGCATATACATTCTTATCAAATGTAAGGGTAGCCTTCAGGCACATGGACAAGGAAATGTTCAGAAATATTTATGTAACCTATGTGAGGCCAAAACTCGAATATGCAGCCCCCTTTTGGAATCCGCACTTGAAAAAGCACATAGCTAAGCTTGAAAAAGTTCAAAGACATGCCACGAAACTGGTGCCAGAAATACGCAATCTCAGTTATGATGAGAGGCTTAGGGAATTAGACTTACCATCACTCGAAGCTAGAAGAGTGAGGGGGGATATGGTGACAGTCTTTAAATTCCTTCATGGTTATGATAGAGTGGATAGGGATCGATATTTTGATATGGCTGGCTCTAGAACTAGAGGTCATAGTTTGAAGCTTCGTAAGAAAACTTCTTCGCAGGATGTAAGGAAATACTTTTTCAGTGTAAGAGTAGTTGATAATTGGAATTGGCTAAGCGAGGAGGTAGTTAATGCTATCTCAATCCATAGTTTTAAGGACAGTTATGATAAGTATCACTAAGTATAAAATGGAACCGATCAGGAGACGGGAAGATACGAGCTTTGGGCTCTTTCCCATAAACACAATTAGGTAATCACAATTAGGTAATCACACACACACACACACACACACACACACACACACACACACACACACACACACACACACACACACACACACTCTCTCTCCACAGGGTTCAGTTTTAGGGCCACTTTTGTTCCTTGTATATGTAATTGACCTACCAGAGTCTGTAAATTCATTCATGAATATGTTTGCAGATGATGCAAAGATTGCGAAGAAAGTAAAAAACGAGAACAATGGTAGAGAACTTCAGGAGGATCTAAATAATCTGCATGAGTGGTCAGAAAAGTGGCTAATGAAATTCAATACTTCAAAATGTAAGGTAATGAGAATGGGTACAAGTGCAAGAAGGCCCAAGCTTGACTACTCGGTGGCTGGAGTACAACTTCAAGAGACAGAAAATGAGAGAGATCTAGGAGTAAACATACTGGCAGATTTGTCTCCAGAAATACATATAAATGGCATAGAAAGGACAGCATATGCATTCTTATCAAATGTAAGGGTAGCCTTCAGGCACATGGACAAGGAAATGTTCAGAAATATTTATGTAACCTATGTGAGGCCAAAACTCGAATATGCAGCCCCCTTTTGGAATTCGCACTTGAAAAAGCACATAGATAAGCTTGAAGAAGTTCAAAGACATGCCACGAAACTGGTGCCAGAAATACGCAATCTCAGTTATGATGAGAGGCTGAGGGAATTAGACTTACCATCACTCGAAGCTAGAAGAGTGAGGGGGGATATGGTGACAGTGTTTAAATTCCTTCATGGTTATGATAGAGTGGATAGGGATCGATATTTTGATATGGCTGGCTCTAGAACTAGAGGTCATAGTTTGAAGCTTCGTAAGAAAACTTCTTCGCAGGATGTAAGGAAATACTTTTTCAGTGTAAGAGTAGTTGATAATTGGAATTGGCTAAGCGAGGAGGTAGTTAATGCTATCTCAATCCATAGTTTTAAGGACAGGTATGATAAGTATCACTAAGTATAAAATGGAACCGATCAGGAGACAGGAAGATACGAGCTTTGGGCTCTTTCCCGTAAACACAATTAGGTAATCACACACACACACACACACACACACACACACACACACACACACACACACACACACACACACACACACACACTCACACACTCTCCACAGGGTTCTGTTTTAGGGCCACTTTTGTTCCTTGTATATGTAATTGACCTACCAGAGTCTGTAAATTCATTCATGAATATGTTTGCAGATGATGCAAAGATTGTGAAGAAAGTAAAAAACGAGAACAATGGTAGAGAACTTCAGGAGGATCTAAATAATCTGCATGAGTGGTCACAAAAGTGGCTAATGAAATTCAATACTTCAAAATGTAAGGTAATGAGAATGGGTACAAGTGCAAGAAGGCCCAAGCTTGACTACTCGGTGGCTGGAGTACAACTTCAAGAGACAGAAAATGAGAGAGATCTAGGAGTAAACATACTGGCAGATTTGTCTCCAGAAATACATATAAATGACATAGTAAGGACAGCATATGCATTCTTATCAAATGTAAGGGTAGCCTTCAGGCACATGGACAAGGAAATGTTCAGAAATATTTATGTAACCTATGTGAGGCCAAAACTCGAATATGCAGCCCCCTTTTGGAATCCGCACTTGAAAAAGCACATAGCTAAGCTTGAAAAAGTTCAAAGACATGCCACGAAACTGGTGCCAGAAATACGCAATCTCAGTTATGATGAGAGGCTGAGGGAATTAGACTTACCATCACTCGAAGCTAGAAGAGTGAGGGGGGATATGGTGACAGTGTTTAAATTCCTTCATGGTTATGATAGAGTGGATAGGGATCGATATTTTGATATGGCTGGCTCTAGAACTAGAGGTCATAGTTTGAAGCTTCGTAAGAAAACTTCTTCGCAGGATGTAAGGAAATACTTTTTCAGTGTAAGAGTAGTTGATAATTGGAATTGGCTAAGCGAGGAGGTAGTTAATGCTATCTCAATCCATAGTTTTAAGGACAGGTATGATAAGTATCACTAAGTATAAAATGGAACCGATCAGGAGACAGGAAGATACGAGCTTTGGGCTCTTTCCCGTAAACACAATTAGGTAATCACACACACACACACACACACACACACACACACACACACACACACACACACACACACACACACACACACACACACACACACACACACACACACACACACACACTCACACACTCTCCACAGGGTTCAGTTTTAGGGCCACTTTTGTTCCTTGTATATGTAATTGACCTACCAGAGTCTGTAAATTCATTCATGAATATGTTTGCAGATGATGCAAAGATTGTGAAGAAAGTAAAAAACGAGAACAATGGTAGAGAACTTCAGGAGGATCTAAATAATCTGCATGAGTGGTCAGAAAAGTGGCTAATGAAATTCAATACTTCAAAATGTAAGGTAATGAGAATGGGTACAAGTGCAAGTAGGCCCAAGCTTGACTACTCGGTGGCTGGAGTACAACTTCAAGAGACAGAAAATGAGAGAGATCTAGGAGTAAACATACTGGCAGATTTGTCTCCAGAAATACATATAAATGACATAGTAAGGACAGCATATGCATTCTTATCAAATGTAAGGGTAGCCTTCAGGCACATGGACAAGGAAATGTTCAGAAATATTTATGTAACCTATGTGAGGCCAAAACTCGAATATGCAGCCCCCTTTTGGAATCCGCACTTGAAAAAGCACATAGCTAAGCTTGAAAAAGTTCAAAGACATGCCACGAAACTGGTGCCAGAAATACGCAATCTCAGTTATGATGAGAGGCTGAGGGAATTAGACTTACCATCACTCGAAGCTAGAAGAGTGAGGGGGGATATGGTGACAGTGTTTAAATTCCTTCATGGTTATGATAGAGTGGATAGGGATCGATATTTTGATATGGCTGGCTCTAGAACTAGAGGTCATAGTTTGAAGCTTCGTAAGAAAACTTCTTCGCAGGATGTAAGGAAATACTTTTTCAGTGTAAGAGTAGTTGATAATTGGAATTGGCTAAGCGAGGAGGTAGTTAATGCTATCTCAATCCATAGTTTTAAGGACAGGTATGATAAGTATCACTAAGTATAAAATGGAACCGATCAGGAGACAGGAAGATACGAGCTTTGGGCTCTTTCCCGTAAACACAATTAGGTAATCACACACACACACACACACACACACACACACACACACACACACACACACACACACACACACACACACACACACACACACACACACACACTCTCCACAGGGTTCAGTTTTAGGGCCACTTTTGTTCCTTGTATATGTAATTGACCTACCAGAGTCTGTAAATTCATTCATGAATATGTTTGCAGATGATGCAAAGATTGTGAAGAAAGTAAAAAACGAGAACAATGGTAGAGAACTTCAGGAGGATCTAAATAATCTGCATGAGTGGTCAGAAAAGTGGCTAATGAAATTCAATACTTCAAAATGTAAGGTAATGAGAATGGGTACAAGTGCAAGAAGGCCCAAGCTTGACTACTCGGTGGCTGGAGTACAACTTCAAGAGACAGAAAATGAGAGAGATCTAGGAGTAAACATACTGGCAGATTTGTCTCCAGAAATACATATAAAAGACATAGTAAGGACAGCATATGCATTGTTATCAAATGTAAGGGTAGCCTTCAGGCACATGGACAAGGAAATGTTCAGAAATATTTATGTAACCTATGTGAGGCCAAAACTCGAATATGCAGCCCCCTTTTGGAATCCGCACTTGAAAAAGCACATAGCTAAGCTTGAAAAAGTTCAAAGACATGCCACGAAACTGGTGCCAGAAATACGCAATCTCAGTTATGATGAGAGGCTGAGGGAATTAGACTTACCATCACTCGAAGCTAGAAGAGTGAGGGGGGATATGGTGACAGTGTTTAAATTCCTTCATGGTTATGATAGAGTGGATAGGGATCGATATTTTGATATGGCTGGCTCTAGAACTAGAGGTCATAGTTTGAAGCTTCGTAAGAAAACTTCTTTGCAGGATGTAAGGAAATACTTTTTCAGTGTAAGAGTAGTTGATAATTGGAATTGGCTAAGCGAGGAGGTAGTTAATGCTATCTCAATCCATAGTTTTAAGGACAGGTACGATAAGTATCACTAAGTCTAAAATGGAACCGATCAGGAGACGGGAAGATACGAGCTTTGGGCTCTTTCCCGTAAACACAATTAGGTAATCACACACACACACACACACACACACACACACACACACACACACACACACACACACACACACACACACACACACACACACACACACTCTCCACAGGGTTCAGTTTTAGGGCCACTTTTGTTCCTTGTATATGTAATTGACCTACCAGAGTCTGTAAATTCATTCATGAATATGTTTGCAGATGATGCAAAGATTGTGAAGAAAGTAAAAAACGAGAACAATGGTAGAGAACTGCAGGAGGATCTAAATAATCTGCATGAGTGGTCAGAAAAGTGGCTAATGAAATTCAATACTTCAAAATGTAAGGTAATGAGAATGGGTACAAGTGCAAGAAGGCCCAAGCTTGACTACTCGGTGGCTGGAGTACAACTTCAAGAGACAGAAAATGAGAGAGATCTAGGAGTAAACATACTGGCAGATTTGTCTCCAGAAATAAATATAAAAGACATAGTAAGGACAGCATATGCATTCTTATCAAATGTAAGGGTAGCCTTCAGGCACATGGACAAGGAAATGTTCAGAAATATTTATGTAACCTATGTGAGGCCAAAACTCGAATATGCAGCCCCCTTTTGGAATCCGCACTTGAAAAAGTACATAGCTAAGCTTGAAAGAGTTCAAAGAAATGCCACGAAACTGGTGCCAGAAATACGCAATCTCAGTTATGATGAGAGGCTGAGGGAATTAGACTTACCATCACTCGAAGATAGAAGAGTGAGGGGGGATATGGTGACAGTGTTTAAATTCCTTCATGGTTATGATAGAGTGGATAGGGATCGATATTTTGATATGGCTGGCTCTAGAACTAGAGGTCATAGTTTGAAGCTTCGTAAGAAAACTTCTTTGCAGGATGTAAGGAAATACTTTTTCAGTGTAAGAGTAGTTGATAATTGGAATTGGCTAAGCGAGGAGGTAGTTAATGCTATCTCAATCCATAGTTTTAAGGACAGGTACGATAAGTATCACTAAGTCTAAAATGGAACCGATCAGGAGACGGGAAGATACGAGCTTTGGGCTCTTTCCCGTAAACACAATTAGGTAATCACACACACACACACACACACACACACACACACACACACACACACACACACACACACACACACACACACACACACACACACACACACACACACACACACTCTCCACAGGGTTCAGTTTTAGGGCCACTTTTGTTCCTTGTATATGTAATTGACCTACCAGAGTCTGTAAATTCATTCATGAATATGTTTGCAGATGATGCAAAGATTGTGAAGAAAGTAAAAAACGAGAACAATGGTAGAGAACTTCAGGAGGATCTAAATAATCTGCATGAGTGGTCAGAAAAGTGGCTAATGAAATTCAATACTTCAAAATGTAAGGTAATGAGAATGGGTACAAGTGCAAGAAGGCCCAAGCTTGACTACTCGGTGGCTGGAGTACAACTTCAAGAGACAGAAAATGAGAGAGATCTAGGAGTAAACATACTGGCAGATTTGTCTCCAGAAATACATATAAATGGCATAGAAAGGACAGCATATGCATTCTTATCAAATGTAAGGGTAGCCTTCAGGCACATGGACAAGGAAATGTTCAGAAATATTTATGTAACCTATGTGAGGCCAAAACTCGAATATGCAGCCCCCTTTTGGAATTCGCACTTGAAAAAGCACATAGATAAGCTTGAAGAAGTTCAAAGACATGCCACGAAACTGGTGCCAGAAATACGCAATCTCAGTTATGATGAGAGGCTGAGGGAATTAGACTTACCATCACTCGAAGCTAGAAGAGTGAGGGGGGATATGGTGACAGTGTTTAAATTCCTTCATGGTTATGATAGAGTGGATAGGGATCGATATTTTGATATGGCTGGCTCTAGAACTAGAGGTCATAGTTTGAAGCTTCGTAAGAAAACTTCTTCGCAGGATGTAAGGAAATACTTTTTCAGTGTAAGAGTAGTTGATAATTGGAATTGGCTAAGCGAGGAGGTAGTTAATGCTATCTCAATCCATAGTTTTAAGGACAGGTATGATAAGTATCACTAAGTATAAAATGGAACCGATCAGGAGACAGGAAGATACGAGCTTTGGGCTCTTTCCCGTAAACACAATTAGGTAATCACACACACACACACACACACACACACACACACACACACACACACACACACACACACACACACACACACACACACACACACACACACACACACTCACACACTCTCCACAGGGTTCTGTTTTAGGGCCACTTTTGTTCCTTGTATATGTAATTGACCTACCAGAGTCTGTAAATTCATTCATGAATATGTTTGCAGATGATGCAAAGATTGTGAAGAAAGTAAAAAACGAGAACAATGGTAGAGAACTTCAGGAGGATCTAAATAATCTGCATGAGTGGTCAGAAAAGTGGCTAATGAAATTCAATACTTCAAAATGTAAGGTAATGAGAATGGGTACAAGTGCAAGAAGGCCCAAGCTTGACTACTCGGTGGCTGGAGTACAACTTCAAGAGACAGAAAATGAGAGAGATCTAGGAGTAAACATACTGGCAGATTTGTCTTCAGAAATACATATAAATGACATAGTAAGGACAGCATATGCATTCTTATCAAATGTAAGGGTAGCCTTCAGGCACATGGACAAGGAAATGTTCAGAAATATTTATGTAACCTATGTGAGGCCAAAACTCGAATATGCAGCCCCCTTTTGGAATCCGCACTTGAAAAAGCACATAGCTAAGCTTGAAAAAGTTCAAAGACATGCCACGAAACTGGTGCCAGAAATACGCAATCTCAGTTATGATGAGAGGCTGAGGGAATTAGACTTACCATCACTCGAAGCTAGAAGAGTGAGGGGGGATATGGTGACAGTGTTTAAATTCCTTCATGGTTATGATAGAGTGGATAGGGATCGATATTTTGATATGGCTGGCTCTAGAACTAGAGGTCATAGTTTGAAGCTTCGTAAGAAAACTTCTTCGCAGGATGTAAGGAAATACTTTTTCAGTGTAAGAGTAGTTGATAATTGGAATTGGCTAAGCGAGGAGGTAGTTAATGCTATCTCAATCCATAGTTTTAAGGACAGGTATGATAAGTATCACTAAGTATAAAATGGAACCGATCAGGAGACAGGAAGATACGAGCTTTGGGCTCTTTCCCGTAAACACAATTAGGTAATCACACACACACACACACACACACACACACACACACACACACACACACACACACACACACACACACACACACACTCACACACTCTCCACAGGGTTCAGTTTTAGGGCCACTTTTGTTCCTTGTATATGTAATTGACCTACCAGAGTCTGTAAATTCATTCATGAATATGTTTGCAGATGATGCAAAGATTGTGAAGAAAGTAAAAAACGAGAACAATGGTAGAGAACTTCAGGAGGATCTAAATAATCTGCATGAGTGGTCAGAAAAGTGGCTAATGAAATTCAATACTTCAAAATGTAAGGTAATGAGAATGGGTACAAGTGCAAGTAGGCCCAAGCTTGACTACTCGGTGGCTGGAGTACAACTTCAAGAGACAGAAAATGAGAGAGATCTAGGAGTAAACATACTGGCAGATTTGTCTTCAGAAATACATATAAATGACATAGTAAAGACAGCATATGCATTCTTATCAAATGTAAGGGTAGCCTTCAGGCACATGGACAAGGAAATGTTCAGAAATATTTATGTAACCTATGTGAGGCCAAAACTCGAATATGCAGCCCCCTTTTGGAATCCGCACTTGAAAAAGCACATAGCTAAGCTTGAAAAAGTTCAAAGACATGCCACGAAACTGGTGCCAGAAATACGCAATCTCAGTTATGATGAGAGGCTGAGGGAATTAGACTTACCATCACTCGAAGCTAGAAGAGTGAGGGGGGATATGGTGACAGTGTTTAAATTCCTTCATGGTTATGATAGAGTGGATAGGGATCGATATTTTGATATGGCTGGCTCTAGAACTAGAGGTCATAGTTTGAAGCTTCGTAAGAAAACTTCTTTGCAGGATGTAAGGAAATACTTTTTCAGTGTAAGAGTAGTTGATAATTGGAATTGGCTAAGCGAGGAGGTAGTTAATGCTATCTCAATCCATAGTTTTAAGGACAGGTACGATAAGTATCACTAAGTCTAAAATGGAACCGATCAGGAGAAGGGAAGATACGAGCTTTGGGCTCTTTCCCGTAAACACAATTAGGTAATCACACACACACACACACACACACACACACACACACACACACACACACACACACACACACACACACACACACACACACTCTCCACAGGGTTCAGTTTTAGGGCCACTTTTGTTCCTTGTATATGTAATTGACCTACCAGAGTCTGTAAATTCATTCATGAATATGTTTGCAGATGATGCAAAGATTGTGAAGAAAGTAAAAAACGAGAACAATGGTAGAGAACTGCAGGAGGATCTAAATAATCTGCATGAGTGGTCAGAAAAGTGGCTAATGAAATTCAATACTTCAAAATGTAAGGTAATGAGAATGGGTACAAGTGCAAGAAGGCCCAAGCTTGACTACTCGGTGGCTGGAGTACAACTTCAAGAGACAGAAAATGAGAGAGATCTAGGAGTAAACATACTGGCAGATTTGTCTCCAGAAATAAATATAAAAGACATAGTAAGGACAGCATATGCATTCTTATCAAATGTAAGGGTAGCCTTCAGGCACATGGACAAGGAAATGTTCAGAAATATTTATGTAACCTATGTGAGGCCAAAACTCGAATATGCAGCCCCCTTTTGGAATCCGCACTTGAAAAAGTACATAGCTAAGCTTGAAAGAGTTCAAAGACATGCCACGAAACTGGTGCCAGAAATACGCAATCTCAGTTATGATGAGAGGCTGAGGGAATTAGACTTACCATCACTCGAAGCTAGAAGAGTGAGGGGGGATATGGTGACAGTGTTTAAATTCCTTCATGGTTATGATAGAGTGGATAGGGATCGATATTTTGATATGGCTGGCTCTAGAACTAGAGGTCATAGTTTGAAGCTTCGTAAGAAAACTTCTTTGCAGGATGTAAGGAAATACTTTTTCAGTGTAAGAGTAGTTGATAATTGGAATTGGCTAAGCGAGGAGGTAGTTAATGCTATCTCAATCCATAGTTTTAAGGACAGGTACGATAAGTATCACTAAGTCTAAAATGGAACCGATCAGGAGACGGGAAGATACGAGCTTTGGGCTCTTTCCCGTAAACACAATTAGGTAATCACACACACACACACACACACACACACACACACACACACACACACACACACACACACACACACACACACACACACACACACACACACACACACACTCTCCACAGGGTTCAGTTTTAGGGCCACTTTTGTTCCTTGTATATGTAATTGACCTACCAGAGTCTGTAAATTCATTCATGAATATGTTTGCAGATGATGCAAAGATTGTGAAGAAAGTAAAAAACGAGAACAATGGTAGAGAACTGCAGGAGGATCTAAATAATCTGCATGAGTGGTCAGAAAAGTGGCTAATGAAATTCAATACTTCAAAATGTAAGGTAATGAGAATGGGTACAAGTGCAAGAAGGCCCAAGCTTGACTACTCGGTGGCTGGAGTACAACTTCAAGAGACAGAAAATGAGAGAGATCTAGGAGTAAACATACTGGCAGATTTGTCTCCAGAAATACATATAAAAGACATAGTAAGGACAGCATATGCATTCGTATCAAATGTAAGGGTAGCCTTCAGGCACATGGACAAGGAAATGTTCAGAAATATTTATGTAACCTATGTGAGGCCAAAACTCGAATATGCAGCCCCCTTTTGGAATCCGCACTTGAAAAAGCACATAGCTAAGCTTGAAAGAGTTCAAAGACATGCCACGAAACTGGTGCCAGAAATACGCAATCTCAGTTATGATGAGAGGCTGAGGGAATTAGACTTACCATCACTCGAAGCTAGAAGAGTGAGGGGGGATATGGTGACAGTGTTTAAATTCCTTCATGGTTATGATAGAGTGGATAGGGATCGATATTTTGATATGGCTGGCTCTAGAACTAGAGGTCATAGTTTGAAGCTTCGTAAGAAAACTTCTTTGCAGGATGTAAGGAAATACTTTTTCAGTGTAAGAGTAGTTGATAATTGGAATTGGCTAAGCGAGGAGGTAGTTAATGCTATCTCAATCCATAGTTTTAAGGACAGGTACGATAAGTATCACTAAGTCTAAAATGGAACCGATCAGGAGACGGGAAGATACGAGCTTTGGGCTCTTTCCCGTAAACACAATTAGGTAATCACACACACACACACACACACACACACACACACACACACACACACACACACACACACACACACACACACACACACACACTCTCTCCACAGGGTTCAGTTTTAGGGCCACTTTTGTTCCTTGTATATGTAATTGATCTACCAGAGTCTGTAAATTCATTCATGAATATGTTTGCAGATGATGCAAAGATTGTTAAGAAAGTAAAAAACGAGAACAATGGTAGAGAACTGCAGGAGGATCTAAATAATCTGCATGAGTGGTCAGAAAAGTGGCTAATGAAATTCAATACTTCAAAATGTAAGGTAATGAGAATGGGTACAAGTGCAAGAAGGCCCAAGCTTGACTACTCGGTGGCTGGAGTGCAACTTCAAGAGACAGAAAATGAGAGAGATCTAGGAGTAAACATACTGGCAGATTTGTCTCCAGAAATACATATAAAAGACATAGTAAGGACAGCATTTGCATTCTTATCAAATGTAAGGGTAGCCTTCAGGCACATGGACAAGGAAATGTTCAGAAATATTTATGTAACCTATGTGAGGCCAAAACTCGAATATGCAGCCCCCTTTTGGAATCCGCACTTGAAAAAGCACATAGCTAAGCTTGAAAGAGTTCAAAGACATGCCACGAAACTGGTGCCAGAAATACGCAATCTCAGTTATGATGAGAGGCTGAGGGAATTAGACTTACCATCACTCGAAGCTAGAAGAGTGAGGGGGGATATGGTGACAGTGTTTAAATTCCTTCATGGTTATGATAGAGTGGATAGGGATCGATATTTTGATATGGCTGGCTCTAGAACTAGAGGTCATAGTTTGAAGCTTCGTAAGAAAACTTCTTTGCAGGATGTAAGGAAATACTTTTTCAGTGTAAGAGTAGTTGATAATTGGAATTGGCTAAGCGAGGAGGTAGTTAATGCTATCTCAATCCATAGTTTTAAGGACAGGTACGATAAGTATCACTAAGTCTAAAATGGAACCGATCAGGAGACGGGAAGATACGAGCTTTGGGCTCTTTCCCGTAAACACAATTAGGTAATCACACACACACACACACACACACACACACACACACACACACACACACACACACACACACACACACACACACACACACACACTCTCTCCACAGGGTTCAGTTTTAGGGCCACTTTTGTTCCTTGTATATGTAATTGACCTACCAGAGTCTGTAAATTCATTCATGAATATGTTTGCAGATGATGCAAAGATTGTTAAGAAAGTAAAAAACGAGAACAATGGTAGAGAACTGCAGGAGGATCTAAATAATCTGCATGAGTGGTCAGAAAAGTGGCTAATGAAATTCAATACTTCAAAATGTAAGGTAATGAGAATGGGTACAAGTGCAAGAAGGCCCAAGCTTGACTACTCGGTGGCTGGAGTGCAACTTCAAGAGACAGAAAATGAGAGAGATCTAGGAGTAAACATACTGGCAGATTTGTCTCCAGAAATACATATAAAAGACATAGTAAGGACAGCATTTGCATTCTTATCAAATGTAAGGGTAGCCTTCAGGCACATGGACAAGGAAATGTTCAGAAATATTTATGTAACCTATGTGAGGCCAAAACTCGAATATGCAGCCCCCTTTTGGAATCCGCACTTGAAAAAGCACATAGCTAAGCTTGAAAGAGTTCAAAGACATGCCACGAAACTGGTGCCAGAAATACGCAATCTCAGTTATGATGAGAGGCTGAGGGAATTAGACTTACCATCACTCGAAGCTAGAAGAGTGAGGGGGGATATGGTGACAGTGTTTAAATTCCTTCATGGTTATGATAGAGTGGATAGGGATCGATATTTTGATATGGCTGGCTCTAGAACTAGAGGTCATAGTTTGAAGCTTCGTAAGAAAACTTCTTTGCAGGATGTAAGGAAATACTTTTTCAGTGTAAGAGTAGTTGATAATTGGAATTGGCTAAGCGAGGAGGTAGTTAATGCTATCTCAATCCATAGTTTTAAGGACAGGTACGATAAGTATCACTAAGTCTAAAATGGAACCGATCAGGAGACGGGAAGATACGAGCTTTGGGCTCTTTCCCGTAAACACAATTAGGTAATCACAATTAGGTAATCACACACACACACACACACACACACACACACACACACACACACAGAGGAAAGTATATGTGTTAGCATTAGAAAAAGTACTGAAACACAGTTAAATGATTCCTAAATGAAATAAATAAATGAATTTATAAACAATAAGAATAGAAAAAAAATAGATCGTAAATTATGAAAAAAAATTAATAGGAGCAAATTAAATGAAAAAATTAAAGTAAGAAAAAAAAAACAGCTACGACAGACTGTAAGTGGATGGATTCGGTTTTACGTCACTAACTCCCTTTTCTACAAAGGGCTAGGACGGTTGCCTTCTTACGAAGGACTTGTTTTGGCAGATGTAATCGTTACCCTGAGTGTATGCCCTTACTAATTTCAGTCCGTGACGGGGCGCGAACCTCCGACCTGCTGCATCAGAGTCGCAGACGCTACCATTTTGCCACGGAGACTACTTACGACAGACTGTAAGTATATTATTTTATTTAGTGTATTGTCAGGGACAAACATATGAGGAAGCACCTTATAGGCACTGTCCATTAACATGGCATTCTGAGCCCAATCAAAAGGAAAAATGATTTAACTTTCCTTATTAATTATGTTGATAAAGTTTCCTATTAACATAACGTGTTAAGGAAAATAAAAAAAGGAAAAATTACTTAAATTTCCTAAGAAATTTTACAGCTGAACTCTTTGCCACATTTGCCATTCTTTATACACACACACGATTTTTTATTATCCTGTTTTATCCATCCATTCATCCATCCATCCATCCATCCATCCATCCATACATACATACATACATACATACATACATACATACATACATACATACATACATACATACATACATACATACATACATACATACATACATACATACATACATACATACATACATAAATACATACATACATACATACATACATACATACATACATACATACATACATACATACATACATACATACATACATACATACATGCATACATACATACATACAGGAGACGAGGAGTTACGAGCATGGGACTCTTACACATACATACATACATACATACATACATACATACATACATACATACATACATACATACATACATACATACATACATACATACATACATACATACATACATACATACAGGAGACGAGGAGTTACGAGCATGAGACTCTAATACATACATACATACATACATACATACATACATACATACATACATACAAGCAAATCAAAACGTCTTTCCAAACAAACCCACTTTATACTATAATCAGTGGATATTATGTAAATGTCATTAGCCTAAAGGGTTTGGGGGGGTTTGGGGCTCGGTGCATAATAAATGAAAGACACAACCTCACATTACGGCTTTAACATGATTTAGCTGTTTCTGTCAAATTTGAATTATTGACGTGAGATTGAGGCCGACACGGCATGTTGGTCCGACATCTGCCAATCATTTTAACTCTCACTTGGGACTACCGTCTAGCCTTGGGTGGGTCCTGTGACACCTGGGGTGGTGGTCGAGGAGGAAGAATGGGGTGGCTAAGAGAAGTGAGAGGAGTATAAGAGATGAAATGAATAAAGGAGTTGAAATAATTGCGAAATGTGTTCATCTTCCTAATATAAAGGAGAAGAAAGGAACTGGATAAAGGAGCTGAGATAATGGAGGAATGCGTTCATTTTCCTAATATTAAGGAGAAAAGAGGGATTGGGTAAAGGAGCTGAGATAATGGAGGAATGTGTTCATCTTCCTAATATAAAGGAGAAGAAAGGAACTGGATAAAGGAGCTGAGATAATGGAGGAATGCATTCATTTTCCTAATATAAAGTAGAAGAGAGGAATTGGATAAAGGAGCTGAGATAATGAAGGAATGCGATCATTTTTCTAATATAAAGGAGTGGAGAGAAAATTGATAAAAGATTTGAGATAATGAATGAAAGTGTTCAACGTCATCCTCAACAAGGGCTATTGAAAATATTGTTACAAATATTACTCTTAATTAATAATCGCAGAGTGCTCATCTGCTATTAATACATGTAAACCATAATAATATTACTCTTAATTAATAATCGCAGAGTGCTCTTCTGCCATCAATCAATTGTTACACTATATTTTATTATTAATTACTTGTATGATATTTAAAATTAATTGCAAATTCTATTAATATATTATTTATGTAGTCACCGTGGCTCAAGCGGTAGAGTCCGCGACTTTGAGCGTCAGGTCGAGGGTTCTCGCCCCGTCACGGTCTGAGGTTAGCAAGGGCATGAACTCAGGGTAACGATTACATCTGCCAAACCAAGTCCTTCACAAGAAGGCAACCGTCCTAGCCCTTGGTAGAAAAGGGAGTCCGTGACGTAAAACCGGAACATTTTATTTACACATAACCATATAGATTGTAATGTTTATCAACTGCAATATCACTGGGAGTGCCCATGTGCACATGTCCCCATGTACAGTTACCTGAATAAATAAAAAAATGTATAAGAAAAGAAAGGAACGGAATAAAGGAATTAAAGTAATGGAGGAAGGTGTTCAGCTTTATATAAAGGAGGGGAGAAAGGACATGGAGAGAGGTTAAGAGAAATGAGGGCTATACAAGAGGAAAAATGAATAAAGAAACATAATTAATGGAGTAAATTATTCAATTTCTTTATATAAAAAGAGAGAAGTTGAAAAGGATAAAGGAATTGCATAAAGGAGTTTGGTGAACCATCTAGAATTGGATGGGTTTGTGAAATATAGGGGGTGGAAATGGAGAGAGAATTGGAGAGAAAAGATAAGAGAGGTTATTAAAGGAGAGGAGATAAAATATAGAGGATTTTACGAAATGAAAGAGGGTGTTGAAATTTTTTACATAAAGGAGAAGAGAGGAAAATATTTATTTACATCAAGGAAAGTCAGTTTCTTCACATAGAAAAGAAGAAAATGAATAAAGGTATCAAAATAAAGGAGGAAGGTGTACAACTTCTTCACACAATAGCAGAGGAAAGAAAAGAAATAAAGGAATCAAAATAAAGGAGGAAGGTGTACAACTTCTTCATACAATAGCAGCGGAAAGAAAAGGAATAAAGGAATCAAAATAAAGGAGGAAGGTGTACAACTTCTTCATACAATAGCATAGGAAAGAAATGGAATAAAGGTATCAAAATAAAGGAGGAAGGTGTACAACTTCTTCTTACAATAGCAGAGGAAAGAAATGGAATAAAGGTATCAAAATAAAGTAGGAAGGTGTACAACTTCTTCATACAATAGCAGAGGAAAGAAAAGGAATAAAGGAAACAAAATAAAGGAGGAAGGTGTACAACTTCTTCACACAATAGCAGAGGAAAGAAAAGGAATAAAGGAATCAAAATAAAGGAGGAAGGTGTACAACTTCTTCAAACAATAGCAGAGGAAAGAAAAGGAATAAAGGTATCAAAATAAAGGAGGAAGGTGTACAACTTCTTCAAACAATAGCAGAGGAAAGAAATGGAATAAAGGTATCAAAATAAAGGAGGAAGGTGTACAACTTCTTCTTACAATAGCAGAGGAAAGAAATGGAATAAAGGTATTAAAATAAAGGAGGAAGGTGTACAACTTCTTCTTACAATAGCAGAGGAAAGAAAAGGAATAAAGGAATCAAAATAAAGGAGGGAGGTGTACAACTTCCTCCTACAATAGCAGAGGAAAGAAATGGAATAAAGGTATCAAAATAAAGGAGGACGCCGTACAACTTCTTCATACAATAGCAGAGGAAAGAAAAGGAATAAAGGGATAAAAATAAAGGAGGAAGGTGTACAACTTCTTCATACAATAGCAGAGGAAAGAAAAGGAATAAAGGTGTCAAAATAAAGGAGGAAGGTGTACAACTTCTTCACACAATAGCAGAGGAAAGAAAAGGAATAAAGGAATCAAAATAAAGGAGGAAGGTGTACAACTTCTTCATACAACAGCAGAGGAAAGAAAAGGAATAAAGGTATCAAAATAAAGGAGGAAGGTGTACAACTTCTTCTTACAATAGCAGAGGAAAGAAAAGGAATAAAGGAATCAAAATAAAGGAGGAAGGTGTACAACTTCTTCATACAATAGCAGAGGAAAGAAAGGAATAAAGGTATCAAAATAAAGGAGGAAGGTGTACAACTTCTTCAAACAATAGCAGAGGAAAGAAAAGGAATAAAGGTATCAAAATAAAGGAGGAAGGTGTACAACTTCTTCTTACAATAGCAGAGGAAAGAAATGGAATAAAGGTATCAAAATAAAGGAGGAAGGTGTACAACTTCTTCTTACAATAGCAGAGGAAAGAAAAGGAATAAAGGAATCAAAATAAAGGAGGAAGGTGTCCAACTTCCTCCTACAATAGCAGAGGAAAGAAATGGAATAAAGGTATCAAAATAAAGGAGGACGCTGTACAACTTCTTCATACAATAGCAGAGGAAAGAAAAGGAATAAAGGAATAAAAATAAAGGAGGAAGGTGTACAACTTCTTCATACAATAGCAGAGGAATGATATATAATAATAATAATAATAATAATAATAATAATAATAATAATAATAATAATAATAATAATAATAATAATAATAATAAATCTTTATTTCCAAAGTAC
>JAXCGZ010017960.1:10000-27500 GCA_037179515.1 Halocaridina rubra | reverse complement strand
CGCTTCCGAAAAGCTTCAACTTTGTTACAAATATATAATGTTTTTTTTTTTTTATCATGGTGAGAGAGAACAGGTACGTAAGGATTATATTACATTTTTGCTTATTTATTTTCAGTAAAAAGTTTTCGTACTCTTTTTAATACAATAATCAACACTTGAGATGTTTTTGTGGTTATATAACAAATCGTGTCAAATAACTATGATAAATATCAAATAAGTATATTAAAGCTTCTTTTCTCATTGCTATAATGCCTCGAGCTTCCAGCAATGCTTCTATTCCAGAGGCCAAAAAACATTCATGGATGTAGAAGTGAAGTCGCCAACGGTATTATGATAGCTAAAAGTTAATAAATAATATTTATTTAGCGGTGACACAATAGTACTTAACCATAGTACTTAACAGCCATGCAATATACCTAATATGTCTATTACAAAACCTTTGTCGTCAAGACCACTAGAAAATATTCTGGGATGACAGTTATGCAGTTTCGAGTGTGCATAAAGAATTTGGAAACGTTTGGTAATATATGTATTTGTTTATATATATATATATATATATATATATATATATATATATATATATATATATATATATATATATATATATATATATATATATATATATATATATATATATATATTCACCAAAACTATTAATTAGTTCTACCGCAAAGTCTTCAGTGCTCTTTTTCGTAGATTTCATGCATCACTACTTTTGCCCCCTGTCTCTTACCTTCAGAGTAGGCAGTGTTATAGTCTGGGGCCTGCACATTCATAGAAGGAACTAATTAGTGTATATATAGAGCTTCCAGAATTTTCAGGTGCCATAGATGCTTTTCACTCTGCAGTATTTTCGCGTTTTCTAACAACATTCTACGTGTAATGGAGGTCTTGTGTTCTGCAATCATATGGCGATGAAGTGCTCCTTCTTGCACATGGCAGCTTATTTTTCTGGTTATTTTGGTAGTTGTCTTTCCAAAATATAAAGATCAAAGTATGCCATCTTAATGGGGGCATGCATATTGGTAAATAGCATGATTTTCTTGAAGAAGGTTTCCAGGAGAAGCAGACATGTTTCTTATTAGGAGGTTTTTGCATTTCTTAGTTTTGTAGTAAATGTGCAGCTCAACTTTTCTTTCAGGAGTTTCCATGTAGTAATTTGGCCCATGGTAACAGCTGCCCGTTGTGATGCTAGAAGTGAAGGGTCATTTTGCCTGGAATAGGACTGTCCAGGAGAGTTCGATGTTCAGTCTTCCTTCAGTTACGGTTATTTTTCCATGCCTACATTTACACCGAATATTCTTGAAAATTCGTCATACATCTCTTATTATCTCCAAACTTCTTCAAACTCCACCGAATTTGTGTCTTTTTTTGAATATCTGTCCTCTTGCCATGGGTCCTTGCTATCTTCTCACCCACATGTCGAAGTTCTCTATATTGACTTCAGTGTACACCACAGTGAGTGGCTTAATTCTTCTCACACTTTCTCTATTACTCATGATCTGGAGCAAATTATCAAACATCCTACTCATGTTCCCAATTGACACGAACATGTAGCCAACACTCTTGACCCATTTCTTACTTCTAACAGTTCAAACTACTCTAATTATGCACTTTCCCCTCTTGATAAATCTGTCCACTCTGTGATCTAAATCACTTCTATTTTAGCTCCACCTCCACCAATCCCTCCTATTCAGTGCTGCTTTTTGCACTTTGAGCGTACCAAAAGGTAAGGATTTGCGTACTTTCCTCTTTGACTTCCCATGGGGCAACTACTGCTTTTGGTCCCGCAACCCTTATCAGGTAGCCCTAAGGGTTGCCAAGATCATAACCTCGGGAACAGAGGCGAACACCCCCTCCTATACAAAAACTTTTTCTCCCAATAAACCTTGGTTTGACCGTGGCTGTTCTATAGCTATTTAGGCCAGAAATTGGGCACAAAAGTCAAACCAAGCCTCTCCTTCTGATTTAACTCGCTCCGCTCTTATTGTAGCTAGGAAGTGCTGTACCGCTCAGATTGGAAGGTCTAAGGTTTTATTTATAAGAAGGAAAGTTGATGACCTTAACTCCTCTCCCACTGACAAATGTTCTGGAAAGATTTTCCTCTGTCATTCGTTCTACTGGTTCTATAGCTTGTTCGTCCACTGACAAAGCCACTCTCTTTGGATCTCATTTTTCTGCCAACTCTTCCATAGGCAATTCCAGTGCATATGTCCCTCAATCTTTACCCCTATCTAATCCTATACCCTCCTTTCTCCTTTCTTCATACAGAAGTTCATAAAGATCTTTGCTTGCTATAGACAAACAAGGCATCTGGTCCCAATGGTATCCCTGAAAGTTTCCTTAAGGAGCTTACAGATGAACTGGCTTTCGTGCTTTGCCGTCTTTTTGCCTCATTCTGTCAAGCAGTATCTATCCTTTATCTTGAAAGCATGTTCAAGTGCAGCCTATTCCTAAGAAGGGTGGCCGCTCTATTACTACAAATCTACCTACCTATTGTCCTTATCTCTTCTATCGCTAAAGTTTTCGAAACTTTGTTCAATGCTCACTTCTTAAAAAGCCTTGAATTTAACTCACTTATCTCCGACCACCAGTACAGCTTCCGCAAGGTAAGATCCACTAGTGACCTTCTGTCCTTTCTTACTCATATATGGTCATCTTCTCAGAGGAACTATGGGGATACCTTTGTCGTCTCCCTTGATATCTCTAAGGCTTTTGACAGAGTCTGGCACAAGGCTCTATTGACCAAACTCCCTGCCTATGGCTTTATCCTTTCTCTCGGTTTGCTGATTTTCAATTTTCTCTCAAACCGTATTATATTTATAGTTGCTGACGCTTCAACATCTAGCCCATTCTCTGCTACCAGTGGTGTTCCACAGGGACCTGTTCTTTCACCTACTTTGTTCCTTCTCTTCTTCAGTGATCCTCTAAAATCCCCATCTACCTCTTTTCTCCATGCTTTTACCAACGATTCTACCCTTCACTTTTCCTCTGCCTTTTCTTCACAACCTTCATCTGCTTCTTGTTAACAGTCTCGCATCACTCTCTCTTCTACTCTTGAACCGATTTGCAGAGGGCATCTGAGGGGGGAACCCAAAATTTAGTTAAATTTAATAACTCCAAGAGAGCTTCTCGCTATCTCTTTATTTTCTTCTCCTGCTGATAACACTATTGTCCTCGAAACAAACAAAATTTACCCTTTTAATTCTATTAACATATTATGAATCTATATAGCCTCTAACTTGTCTTGAAGGAATTACATAATCAAAATTTCTAAGTCTGCATTCAAAAAATTTGGGGCTCTATTTCATCATAGTCAGTAATTTAACTATTTTTACAGTTACTTGAAATCTATAAAGGTCTTATATGTCCCTGTTTAAATTACTACTCACACATCTGGGAAGCTTCTTCTAATACTTATCTCCTTGTTATGGTTGAATCTAAAGCAGTCAGACTCATTAATGATCCTTCTCTTACTTTTAATCTGGAATATTTTTCTCTCCGTAGTAACGTGTCATCACTTTATCTTTTCTATATCTTCCTTCCAATGCTGCTCTGATGAGTTGGTGAGTTGCATCCCTCCCCCACTGCCAAGGCCGCATAGCACTCGCCAAGCAGTCTCGTCTCACAGGTTCTGTGTGGAGCTTTGAAGCTCGCTAATAGGTTGGTGCAGCGACTGCTTCTTCCCATCTACCTCCATAATCTGGAACTCTATTCCTCCTTCTGTCTTTCAAAATTCTTATTATCTTCCTTAAAAAAGCGGATTTATCGTCATCTCAGAATCTAATCCTCCATATCTCTAGGTCCTCAGTACTCTGACTTTTTCAGTCTGTCTTTTTCCTTTGTGTATAATTAATGCATCTCTGCCGTGTCCATTACCTTATTCTTTTCCTTTGTCTTAATGTTTTCTCGGTTCCGGGCCTTAATAGATAAGGGCACTTTTTTTCCTGTCCCGGTGTCATACTCATAAAAAAATATGACAGGTCACAACACCTCCCATATCTGTTTACCATTGCTTTATGTTTTCTTGGTGCCCAGGCCCGATGAGGGTGGATTATCTTTTTTTTGTATTTTTGCCATCCTGGTGTCCCAATCATAAAAAAAGTACTTTTATCTTTTCTTCTTATTATATCTTTTATAATTCTTTCCTCTTTCTTGTAATGATTACTCATTATACCTTTATAGTGCAACTTTATATTTTGTTTGTTGGTAGTTTTAGTTTATGGTCTTGGCTCCTTATTTTTGCTATGTCGCTTATGTAAGTGTTTTTTTTTATTTGAACATCTACTTCTTTATTTGAGTATCCTTAAAACTCTCTCTAATTCTAAATGTACTTTTTGCCAGTCTGTGATATATATATATATATATATATATATATATATATATATATATATATATATATATATATATATATATATATATATATATATATATATATATATATAGATAGATAGATAGATAGATAGATAGATAGATAGATAGATAGATAGATAGATAGATAGATAGATAGATAGATAGATAGATAGATAGATAGATAGATAGATAGATAGATATATATATATATATATATATATATATATATATATATATATATATATATATATATATATATATATATATATATATATATATATATATATATATATATATATATATATATATATATATATATATATATATATATATATATATATATATATATATATATATATATATATATATATATATATATATATATATATATATATATATATATATATATATATATATATATATATATATATATATATATATATATATATATATATAGATAGATAGATAGATGGATGGATAGATAGATAGATAGATAGATAGATAGATAGATAGATAGATAGATAGATAGATAGATAGATAGATATATATATATATATATATATATATATATATATATATATATATATATATATATATATATATATATATATATATATATATATATATATATATATATATATATATATATATATATATATATATATATATATATATATATATATATATATATATATATATATATATATATATATATATATATATATATATATATATATATATATATATATATATATATATATATATATATATATATATATATATATATATATATATATATATATATATATATATATATATATATATATATATATATATATATATATATATATATATATATATATATATATATATATATATATATATATATATATATATATATATATATATATATATATATATATATATATATATATATATATATATATATATATATATATATATATATATATATATATATATATATATATATATATATATATATATATATATATATATATATATATATATATATATATATATATATATATATATATATATATATATATATATATATATATATATATATATATATATATATATATATATATATATATATATATATATATATATATATATATATATATATATATATATATATATATATATATATATATATATATATATATATATATATATATATATATATATATATATATATATATATATATATATATATATATATATATATATATATATATATATATATATATATATATATATATATATATATATATATATATATATATATATATATATATATATATATATATATATATATATATATATATATATATATATATATATATATATATATATATATATATATATATATATATATATATATATATATATATATATATATATATATATATATATATATATATATATATATATATATATATATATATATACTTTCTTTCACGTCTTCATTTATCTATTCTCTAACGAATCAATATCAAAATTTCCTTGATCATTATATGTACACAAGAAATCTATCTTTTACTTCCTGGTTAGCCAGGGGATGACCCCGGATGTGGTCTTCAACTTAGGAAAGTTATCTTCACCTAGTAACTTTAAGCAATTTTAATTGCTTCTCTCTCTTGCTAAACTCTTCGAAACTGCTGTACAATCAAGACATCTAAAGAACCCCTGGAATTACGGAGCAGAATGGTTCCTACATTTCCTCCTTCACAGATAGCTTTTACTCTCTCGTCTATCAATATACATAAGCCATTTTTCCAAAATACTCTGACTCTCTAGTAACGCGAGATTTTTTTGAAACTTGGACTAGGAAAGAAGAATTTTTGCAACTTCAACTTATCATGTAAGTTAAAAAATTTTATATAGGTTCTGAATTCTGTTTATACTCTTTCACATATTGAAGAATATATCCTTACCAAAGCAAAACTAAAGGGGAGTATCCTTCAATGCAGACACGAACAATGTACTGATAATACTGTTTGAAATTTTTCTTGGCAGGTGCACCCTAGTGTGCGGTAAGGAATTTATTACTATTGTTTTCCTTTGAGGAAGGGGGATCCCCCTGAGGGATGAGGGCTAGAATACTTCCTCCGTGTTCCTCTGTGTCGCAAAATTCGAATAAATGGGGTGGAGTGAGGGGATTGGGAATCCCCTCCTCTCTATTTTCTCTTCCCAAAGAGTCAGAGCATTCTTCCGTGACTCAGCTCCACCCATTATAAAGGAATTGAATGCTCATGTATATAAATTGTTCTATCAGCCTAATGAACAGCAAGGCAGGTGTGCAGACGTATATAAAAGAAACATTGCAAACCTCATGATAATATCATTTTTCCACGTATTGTTTTTCAGTAAAATAATTTTATTTTACTATGCAAATGTCTTCCAAAGCCGACGTCACTCCATGTGTTGTCAAATGACTCAAATAAGATCCTTTCATGTATATAATTGTCCTGCAGAATTTCTAAATATTTACAGCTTGTCGGAATAATCATGGGATAATCTTAATAGCACCAATAACTCTTCAATGCCAGTAATATGCGATCCTATATTGTTTCATAACCTGTTTGCTTTTTTCTTTTACTTAACTGATTTGGTGCATGTTTTCTTCACCTATGATATCTAGGCAGCCATTCCTGCTACCTCTGAGCTAAAGTTAAGTCAAAGGATTACTGATTCTGTGAATGAATAAATATATTGAAGGTTTCCAAGACATAAACAATTTAACGATAGCTAAATTCTCTTACAGGAAAAAAATGATACGTTAAACACAGCAATATTGATGGCTCAACGTGCAGGGCTTAAAAAAAAAAAAAAAAAAAAAAAAAAAAGCTTTAGGTCAGTCTATTCCTACCCCCCCCAAAAAAAATCAAAATTAATATTAGCACTGTAGGTTGACTCAGTGTACAAGGTTACAAACCCAAAAATAATTTTAAGTTTTTTTTATCCTATTACTGTAATACTGAGCCATTCTTGGCAAAGGTTTTAAAGGCCTGAGGCTGACTATAGCCGAACGGCGAGTATTTACGAGGAATAAAAATATTAATAGCTTTTACTAAGCATTTCAAATGGGAAATTTTTGTTTCTTTTCTTACTTGGGAAAGGTTCTTAAAAATAATATTCTATCTTTCTCTAAAAATTTCAGTTCTACAGACATTTTTGAATATTTGCTGAATAGAGTTGAGAATGCTTGCTGATACAGCACATTCATTAAATAAGATTGTCCATATGAATTTTGAAAAAAAAAACTTAAACTACCTCACGCTTTGAGCATTTATGGCACAGTGAAGTTGAGTTATAGTAAACTGTAATAAAATTAAATACATAATGTTTCCTACGTTTGTTCTTCCTTTTCTCTGTTTACTGAAGTGATACTTAATATTCTTTTTCTGTTTTTCCATTTACAAATACATATGAAGCCAAAGAAATATGAAAGGATTATTAGTACTGCAGCTGAGTAAAATATCTATCTCAGAAGTCTGAAAAAGAGGCCTCACTTCACATTACAAACAAAGGAGTGATAAATTTACAGCACTTCATAAATCTATTAAAGCTATTTGAAGAAGATATGACACAGCTGAGCATGTAAATCAAGAATAATCCTCTTAGTGGGAAAATGAGCCACCTTCTAGTATAAGTCTTAAAGCACCTGAGAGAAGCTTATACCAAAAGCCGGCATTTACAAGAAATAATAAGGGTAAAGATCTTCCAGGATCTATAATGATAAGATATTCTGTGTTTTGTATTTGGATAAGCTGATTAAAATATAACAATCTTTTCTTCTCGTAATCTATTTTTAATAATTTTATATATTAACTATCAAATTCAGAGTGGCTGTTGATATAGTGCCTTTTGACAATACTAAAAAAGCTTGGAAAATTTAAAGGTATTTTACAACAATTCTATTATTTTTGTCATTATTAATTATATCTGTACAAGACTTATCAAACATTTATTGCATATATTTACTAAATATTACCATGCTATCAAAATCATGACCATAGTAAGTTGAGCTCTCAAACTATAAACTATTTTCAGATGATACTAAAAAAAATGTACTGTGAATTTGTTTTTTCTCCTATATTGTTGAGGTAGAGATAATTCTAGATTCAGAAGTGAAGCAGAATGAGTAATTTTGATTGGAGGGCAGTAAATGATATACAGTATTATAATTAAAATGATAGTAGGCCTTATTAGCTCAGTGGTAAAGCACACAAGTTAGGAAATGACGAGCTTGATATTCACGAGCTCGATCTTGCAACGGGTCATTAGAAGGGACATCCAACTTTTTTTTTTTTTTTAGAGGATGGGATAGGATAGGAGGGTAAAATAGGGGAGGGGATTAAAGATATAAGGGAGTTGGAGGGAAAAGCACGAAAATTAAATAAAGTAAGAGAGAAAAAAAGAGAGGGGCAGACCCTCGTGCTAAGTTTTGATCTGGAATTCAGAATGATTATCTTGTCCAATTCTATTCGCTTGGGGACTAACTGTGACAAATGAAACTGCAGAAAATAAATATGCAATTAAAGAGGGAAACAATTATACTGTTGACTTTAACTAAAATTTACTAAAAGTATATCTATTAATAAGATTAAAAACGGGTATATATTAATAGGTGATGATCATTCTAATATTTCATTTAAAAGAAAAAATAAGAAAAAGTACCATATCAAAGTAAAGCTTGCAAAATTTGTCTGGAGTTGGTGGAGATCTGAGATACATACAGAAAAGCATGGGGAGGGAGGCGAAGGAAAGTGTCAACAAAAGGGTTCTGAAATTCAATAGATACTGGCACTTGACAAACAGAATTAAATGCCTTGAGGGGCAGAAAGTACCATCCTACATTCCACTACAAAGCAACAAGATGAGCTATAGTAATGAATAGACGCAACTTATAGTTACAGAATCTTTATCTGAGTTAGAGGAAGAGATGTGTGTGTGTAATTACCTAATTGTGTTTACCTAATTGTGCTTACGGGAAAGAGCCCAAAGCGCGTATCTTCCCGTCTCCTTATCGGTTCCATTTTATACTTAGTGATACTTATCATACCTGTCCTTAAAACTATGGATTGAGATAGCATTAACTACCTCCTCGCTTAGCCAATTCCAATTATCAACTACTCTAACACTAAATCAACTACTCTAACACTGTGTGTGTGTGTGTGTGTGTGTGTGTGTGTGTGTGCGCGAGCGCGTGCATGATCTCAAAATCCTCTCTGACTGATCCAAGTCAAATATGTTAAGCAAAGGTTCCCTGGCTACATTTAAACAACCTCTATGATCGTGGTTAGTCTTTTGAAGACGAATCACGCTTGCGTGTACAGTCAAGGAAATGTTTTTGTTTTTTTCTATGAAATTACTTTCTTATTTAGTACGTAATTTGAGAGCAAGCCATCTCTTTGTTGTTTATTCTTAAACTAAATATGATACTGTAACGTGAGGATGAGAAAGAAGAAAGGAATGACTGAAGCATAAAAATGCATAGCGTAACTGATTAAGAACTCCACAACAAAGGATAAAACGCAGGGTCAATTCAGACCCTTAATAAACTTATAGACTTTGTGCTGAAACATATTACAAAATATCTATAACATAAAGGAGTGTTAACAATACTAGTATGCTGCTGGACTCTCTTTCTCTTAATCTACCTGAGGATGGCCATCCAATCTTCTTATATGGGTCCCTGTGCCGGATTTAGACGTTAAAAACGAGCGTACATGTATATTATATAGACATATGGCTATAGGATTTCTTTGCCTTCATCTAACATATTATCTCTGTAAAACAAAAATATGAAACAAAGAATTTATTATTAAGAAAAAAAAACTTGAATATTATTTTATGTACATATGCACGCATATTTTTTTCCTTCTCCTCTGCATGTGTAATGATGCTCTATAAGGCATTAGTTGCTTCTAGTTCAATATATTAAATTACTGTCAAAAACATAGCACAAGGGTCTGCCCCTCTCTTTCTTCTCTTACTTTATTTAATTTTCGTGCTTTTCCCTCCAATTCCCTTATATCCTTCATCCCCTCCCCCTTTTTCCCTCCTATCCTATCCCATCCTGAAAAAAAAAGTTCAATATATCATAGTCAGTTGGCTATAGGATTTCTTTGCCTTCATTTTATATATTGTACTGTAAAGCCATATATGAAACAAAAAAATAATTAAGAAAATTACATAAAATATAATTTTGAAAAAAATTTACATGCATGTGCGCACGCGCTTGCCTATTCATTATTAACAGAGAAGGTATTTATATAAACCAACTAGCAGTTACATATGCTCAAAATTAAATATTTACAATAGAATTTCACTCTACGAAGAACATTCATATATTTCGTATATATTACAATTTTAAATCAGAATGCAATTATGTTATGCTATAATCGCTTATATTATTACTAAATATTATAAAGGTTTGCTTTTGCTCCCAATTCGTAACTGGCAAAATTAATACAAAATATCTCCAGAATATACCTTAGCAACTATTAAACATTCTATTCACGGTTAAATTATTTAGCCCCCAGATGACTTCCAGGAATTGCTTTTGGCTTTGTAAGTACCTTCTATTGAACTTCTTTGTTTGCTAAAACAACTTCTCTTCATGGATGATGAAAATTCTCATCAATTAAGACTGCCAGGAAGAACCTCTTTCACTGGGAATTTGAAGGCACGAGGAAAATATAATCTCGCATCTGGAATGACACTCCTGTCTCTGGGACATTTATATTTTGTCATTAATTCGTGAGAAAAAAAACTCGGGATATCCCAAGAGCTTACTACAAGAAAGATTTTTTCAACTTTTAAATTTCACTACTTTCAGTTTTCATTCACTTCTGATTTCTAATTATAAGAGAATTTCTAAATATTATAAAACACAGTGGCTGGATCAATGATTTAAAGGAATAGATTATTTTTGTCTTTATAGCCTAATTGCAACTTTGATAAACTCCAAGTTGTCAAAAACAAAATATTTGTGAGGTCGATTGTCTGAATTTGCTGGCTTAAAACCTTTTTCCCGTTTCCCAAGTACCTACTGTTGAATATTATTATTATTATTATTATTATTATTATTATTATTTATGAAACAAACGCACGGTATGGTACTCAATTAAAAGAAAGTGGTCACTTAGGACAAGCAGCTTATATAACATATTGGTAAGTCGCAGGGATTTTCTCAAAAAAGTTTCTGTCGACCGAGAAAGGTAGCAAAATCTATGTAACATAAGTGGAATTTGTGTACCTCTGCTGATACAGTACTAAATATGGGATATTGCATATGTTAACGAATGACCTGTGGTCTTTGCATATATTTTCAACCTTTTACAAACAAGGAATATTTAATCCTTCCAAAGGATTTATCAATACAAAGCAATATGAAAGATGAGAAATAATACCAATTTTGTTTAAAAGTCAGCTATGTAAGCATAAATAATAAGCAAATAAACACATTACCGTATGATAAAACATGAATCATATTTTACCCCTGATCGGGTCTCAAAGCTAAGACAATTTCTGTGCCAGGGTACTATCATTTACACCACTGAAGGTCTAAGAGAGAAACAAACCTTATAGTTCAACTGCTATGCTAGGAGTTAACGCATTCTATCTGTAAAGTTTTTTTCACATTTAAACCAACAGTTGATAGCGCATTGGCAAAGTAATTATGTGTCATAGGTTTGAGACCCGGTCAGGGGTAAAACATGATTCATGTTTTATCATACGGTAATGTGTTTATTCGACTATTAATAATCCCTATATAGGTGAGATTCGAATTAAATGTGAATTAAGAGAATTAGGAAATGTACTGAGAGATTAACTGGGGAAGGACAGTACGGGTTCAGGAGAGGTAGATATTGTGTGGATCAGATGTTTGTGGCAAGAAAGGTGTGTGAGAAGTTGCTGGAGGAAAATAGGGACACATTTTTGGCTTTTCATGGAGTTTGAGAAAGCGTATGACTGGGATGATAGAGGGGGTTGTGGATTGTGTTGCGACTGTATGGAATAAGTGGAAATTTGTTGAATGTGGTGTAGAGTTTTTACATGAAGAGTGTAGCATATGTGAGAGTTTGGAATGGTAAGAGTGATTGGTTTGAGGTAAATGTAGGGTTATATTAAAGTTGTGTATGTCGCCAAGGTTGTTTAATGTGCATATGGATGGAATGGTAAGGAAGTAAATACAAGAGTATTAGACAGAAGCTTTGAACTAGTGGGTGAATATGGAAAGTTGCGGAAATTGAATCATAGCTATTTCCGAATGATACTTTACTGGTGGCTGATACTGAATGAATTGAATCATTTGATGACTGAGTTTGTTAGAGTGTGTAAAAGAAGGAAGTTGCCGTGAATATTGGTAAAAGCAAAGTCATGAGATGCACAAGGAGTGTTAATGTTGGCAGATTAAATGTAGGAGTGAATGGGGAGTTGGTTTGAAGAAGTATAAAGGAGTGGACGAATGCATGCAGAGGTAAGTAACAGAGTGAAGGAAGCAAGTAAATGTCTAAGTGTGTTGAATAGTGCAATGAGAAATAGATATTTAGGAATAAATCCTAAATACTACTACTGAACAGACACAGTTTTTGTTACTGAATCTTTTTCTGGTCATATAAAGAGGTGTACGTGTATGCAATTTCAAAATCCTTTATGACTGATCCAAAGGAATTAGTTGAGTGAAGTTTCCCTGGTTACATTTCATCAACATTTATTAGCGTCGTTAGTCTATCGGACACGATTCATGCTTGAGTCCACGGGAAGGAAATGGTTTCTTAGTTATAACTAGTTTATTATTTAGTACGTCATAAGAGAGCAAATCATCTCTTTGCTCTTTATTTTTAGAACTAAATATGATACCGCAACGAAAGGACGAGAAAGAAGGATAAAAAGAAAAATCCAAACATTCATAGCAAATTACAGATCTCAAGATAACTTCAGGACCTTAGGGATTTTTGGAATTTGTCTATTATATAAAAGCCATTTTCCCCTTATAAGGGGAGTGGTTGAGTCAAGGAAAATACTCAGATTCTTTGGGAAGAAAAAATGCATAGGAGAGGATTACCAGTTCCCTCGCTCAGCCCCATTTAGTCGATTCTTACGACACGCAGGGGAACACGTAGGAAGTAAAAATAAAGGTGTGTCATAAATATTAAGTGCATGGCTAGAGACTCTCTCTCTCTCTCTCTCTCTCTCTCTCTCTCTCTCTCTCTCTCTCTCTCTCTCTCTCTCTCTCTCTCTCTCTCCTCTCTCTCTCTCTCTCTCTCTCTCTCTCTCTCTTTGAGAAAGGCTCTTCTATCTCTTTATAGGGGCAGCTGGGCTGGATTTAGAAGATAAAAAAAACATGCGAGTATATTGTACAGAGTAGGAACCAATAATACAATTTTTTTCCCTGTATCTTCTCTGTACCTAAAATATTGCTATATTAGGCATTAGTTGCTTTTAGCTCAATTTATTATGGTCATTTGGTTGTCGAATTTCCTTGTAAAGAACCAACTGAAACAAATTTAATTATTAAGAAATAATAACGCGCTGGTAACGCGCTGGCTTCGCATTCACGAGGTAGAAAGATCGGTTCCCGTCCAAGACCGAGAGTTTAAGCTGTTTACTGGCAGGAACTGCTGTGGTTGGACACCACAGTGGGGGGTTGGGGCTTGCCCAGGCTGACGAATACCCATTGTATTGAAATGGAAATAAAGTTATGTATGTATTTGTGCGTATGTGTGTATGTGTGTGTGCATGTGTGTGTCTGCGTGCGTGTGTTTATGTGTGTATATGCGAATGCATATTTAATTTTAACAGAGTGGGTTTTCAAATAAACTTTATATTCAACTAGCAGTTCTACATGCTCATAATTAAATATTAGAAAAAAAAAACATTGTTCTACAAAGAATACTCGTATTTATATATTTGGCATGTATTACAACATGAAAACTAGAATGCAATTATTCTACGCTATTTACATATTAACTAATGGCAAGTTGAGAATTGCGTAGTTACTTTTATTTAGGTGATATATACATAATACATACATATACATACATATACATGTTATCATTTTGCATTGCAAGGGGAGTGGCGGAGCAAAGAAAAACATATTCACCAAAATTCACATATACCTCAACTACTCTTCTTAGCTCCTTGAGGATAAAGGGTTGCCACATTTCCTCCTCCACCGCCAAGCATGGGTCACCCACAAGGTAGGCGAGCAAGGGTATTGGACAGTAAGGCCCGACTGCCGCAAGTGGTTGATAATAATAATAATAATAATAATAATAATAATAATAATAATAATAATAATAAGAATAGCAATAATAATGATAATATTAATAATACTACTACTAATAATAATAATAGTAATAATAATGATAATATTACTACTACTACTACTACTACTACTACTACTACTACTACTACTACTAATAATAATAATACTAATAAGAATACTACTACTAATAATAATAATAATAATAATAATAATAATAAGAATAATAATAATAAAAATAATAACAATAATGATAACTTTTGCCAACACCATTAAACTATACAGGCCTTCTAAGAACATTCTATCTACATTACTCAACATTATGCGATGAGAATGGCAAATGGAAGAGTGGAAGAAAGAGCATTGTTGGATTATGTGTTGGTAGCAACGAGCATGATTGGTAGAGTGATAGATGTACATGCATTTAGGGGTGTGGCTGCTGGGATGTATGACCATATTTTAATTGAAGCAAAAGTGGTAGTAGCAAATGGGTGTGGATATGGAGTGGGGGAATGTAGAAGGGAAATGGTGAAGGTGGAAGAGTTGAAAAAGCCAGAGAAGAAACAGGAATATCAGGACATGTTGAAAGTAGCATATAACAGGGTGAAAGAAAGAGAAGTTGGGGAGTTAGAGGAGGAATGTGGGTTGATGAAAGAATGTTTCGAGGGACATGCAAGTGATGTGTGCAGAGAGAGGTTTGTTGGAGGTGGCATGAGGAGGGGCAGCAATTGGTGGAATGAATGGGTGAAAATGAAGGTGGGAGAGAAAAAGAGGGCTTTTGAGGAATGGCTGCAGTGTAATAGTAGTGAGAAGTATGAAAGATATAGGGAGAAAAATGTGAATACCAAGCGGAAGGTAGAGGAAGAGAAGTGGTTGGCAAATGTTAGGTGGGGACAGGATTTTAGTAGGTGAAGAGAGTAAGGAAGGGTGGATCGGGGAGGGAAGAGACAGTGAAAGATGTGAATGGACAGATGTTTAGAGGGAACGATGTAGGGAAAAGATGGGCAGAATGATTTGAGTGCTTGCTGAATGTTGAGGAAGATAGAGAAGCAGCTATAGTGGCAGTGGGGGTGTTCAAGTGCCAGTAATGGGAGATGAAAATGAAAGAGAGATTACAAGAGAGGAGGTGAAAAAGGCATTGTATGAAGCGAGAGCAGGGAAAGCACCTGGAATGGATGCTGTGAGAGTGGAAAAAGGTGATGAATGCGAGAGTTGATGGGAGAAATGCTAGAGGTAGGCCTAGGTTTGGGTGGATGGTGGAGTGAGGAGAGCCCTGAATGATAGGAGAATGGATGTGAGGGAAGCAAGTGAGCGTGCTGGGAATAGGAATGAGTGGAGAGCAATTGTGACGCAGCTCTGATGAGCACCTACTGTTTCCACACGGCACATCTTACAGAAGTAGCCCTATGGTTGGGGCAGTAGGGGAGTAGGCAGATGTGAAGTGACACAGGTTGTGGAATAGCCGGGAGGATATGCTGTGGCACTCCAGCAGTCCCATCTGAACGGTTGCTAGCTCCCTCGTCATTGCCTATACAGCAAAGTAATCCCCTTATTGTTTTCTTATTTTATGTCGGCTACCCTCCAATTAAAGGGGGAAACAGCCAAGGTAGATAGACAGATTATGCAGATCCAGTTTTGCTCCCAACTCATAACTGGTAAAATATTCCCCCTGAATATATTTAGAATATGCTAAACACACTGTTAATATTCCTTGGTGACAAAATTCAGTTAGCTCACAGATGACTTCCCTTAATTACTTTTGGCTTTGTAAACAACTTCTACTGAGCTTCTTTGTGTGCCAAAACAACTTCTATCCAAAGATGATAAAACTCTCAGCAGCGAAGATTGCCGAGCAGATCCTCTTTCACTGGGGATTTGAGGACACGAGGGAAAAAATCTTGCATCTGGAATGTAGGGTAAAATATTATTCATGTTTTCACATATGTAATGTGCTTATTTAGTTATTTCATGGCCGAATGAGATTGGGAATTGAATTAAATGCTAAAATGAAGCCACGAGTGAGGTTGGGGAATCTGTAATATGAACATAGTGGCATTCAGAGAGAATGCGTTCATTCCTAAGTATAGCAGATATAAGCTATAAGGTTGGATTCTTTTTATTCCTTCTGTGGTTTGTAGTGGGTAGCGCCTTGACTTAGCAATTATAAATCCTAGGTTCGAGTCCCGGTCGGGGTAAAAAATGATTCATGTTTTCACATATGTAATGTGCTTATATATATATATATATATATATATATATATATATATATATATATATATATATATATATATATATATATATATATATATATATATATATATATATATATATATATATATATATATATATATATATATATATATATATATATATATATATATATATATATATATATATATATATATATATATATATATATATATATATATATATATATATATATATATATATATATATATATATATATATATATATATATATATATATATATATATATATATATATATATATATATATATATATATATATATATATATATATATATATATATATATATATATATATATATATATATATATATATATATATATATATATATATATATATATATATATATATATATATATATATATATATATATATATATATATATATATATATATATATATATATATATATATATATATATATATATATATATATATATATATATATATATATATATATATATATATATATATATATATATATATATATATATATATATATATATATATATATATATATATATATATATATATATATATATATATATATATATATATATATATATATATATATATATAT
>JAXCGZ010017960.1:0-2500 GCA_037179515.1 Halocaridina rubra | reverse complement strand
ATTTACCAATATGTTATGTAAGCTGCTTTTCCTAAGCGATTACTCTCTTTCTATTCTGAAGTACCATATCATGCGTTTGTTTCATTTGTAAGGAAAAATAAATAAATTATATATATATATATATATATATATATATATATATATATATATATATATATATATATTCAACCGTAGCTACTTGGGAAACGGGAGAGAGGTTAAAAGCCAGCATATTCAGCCAATCGAGCTCGCAGATATTTCATTATTGATAACTTGGAGTTTTTCCAAGTTGCACTTACTCTATAGAGACAAAAGGAACCCATTGCTTTAAATAATTGATCCAGCCACTGTATTTTATACTGTTTATAATTTCTCTTGGAATTAGAAATGAGATGTGACTGAAAACTTAAAATAGATAAATTGAAAAGTTAAAACAAATCTTTTTTTTTTCTTGTAATAAGCTCTGGGGATATCCGAGTTTCTTTCTCACAAATTAATAACTAAAAACATAAATGTCCCAGAAACCGGAGTGTCATTCCAGATGCAAGATTTCTTTTTTCCGCTTGCCTTCAAATTCCCAGTGAAAGAGGTTCTTCCTGGCAATCTAAATTGATGAGAATTTTCATCATTTATGAATAGAAGTTGTTTTAGCAAACAAAGAAGCTCAATAGAAGGTGCTTACAAAGCCAAAAGTATTTCCTGGAAATCATCTGGGAGCTAAATAATTTAACCGTGAAAAAAATGTTTAGTAGTTGATAACGTATATTCTGTAGATATTCTGTGTAGGAGTTTTGCCAGTTACGAGTTGGAAGGAAAAGCAGAGCTTTATAATATTTAGTAATAATAAAAGCAATTGTAGCGTAACATAATTGCATTCTGATTTTAATATTGTAATGAATACGAAATATATGAATATTCTTCGTAGAGTGAAATTCTTTTGTAAATATTTCTTTATGAACATATGTAACTGCTTGATAAATATAAAGTATATATAAATACCTTCTCTGTTTATAATGAATATGCAAACACACACACGCATGTATATGTACATATAAAATCATTAGTTTAAAACTTATTTTTCTTTGAAATTTCCTTAATAATGAATTCTTTGTTTCATATTTTGCTTTACAGTGCAATATATGAAATGGAGGCAAAGAAATCCTATAGCCAACTGACTCTTTTATATATATATATATATATATATATATATATATATATATATATATATATATATATATATATATATATATATATATATATATGAGGGGAAAAAGGGGGTGGGGATTAAGGATATAAGGGAATTGGAGGGAAAAGCACGAAAAATAGAGACAAAAAAGAGAGGGGCAGACCCTCGTGCTAAGTTTTGATCTGGAATTCAGATTGACTATGATATATTGAACTAGAAGCAACTAATATTACACATGCAAAGGAAAAAAAGAATAAAATATGCGTGTATAAGTACATATACAATAATTATATTCAAAGTTATTTATATCTGTTATTTTCTTAATAACTAATTCTTTGTTTCATATTTTTGGTTTATTGAAAAAATGTTAGATGAAAGCAAAGAAATACTATAGCCAAATGTCTATACAGTATACTTGTACGTTCGTTTTTAACGTCTAAATCTGGCTCAGCGACCCATATAAGAAGATTGGATGGCTATCCTCAACGGGATTAAGAGAGAGAGAGAGAGAGAGTCCAGCAGCACTGTAGTATTGTTAACACTCCTTTATTTTATAGACGTTTTGTTATATGTCTCAGTACAAATTTATAACTTTTTTTAAGGGTCTGTAGTGACCCTGCGCTTTATCTTTTGATGTGGAGTTTTTAAGCAGTTACGCTATGCATATTTTATGCTTCAATCATTCATTTCTTCTTTCTCTTCCTCACGTTACAGTATCATATTTAGTTTAAGAATAAGCAACAAAGAGATGGCTTGCTCTCAAATTATGTACTAGATAAGAAAGTAATTTCATAGAAAAAAAAAAGCATTTCCTAGTCTGTACACGCAAGCATGATTCCTCTCCAAATGACTAGCAACGTTAATAGAGGTTGATAAAATGTAACCAGGGAACCTTTGCTTAACATATTTAATTTGGATCAGTCATAAAGGATTTTGAAATTATGCACACACACACACACACACACACACACGTAGTGTGTGTGTGTGTGTGTGTGTGTGTGTGTGCAGGGGGGATATGGTGACAGTCTTTAAATTCCTTCATGGTTATGATAGAGTGGATAGGGATCGATATTTTGATATGGCTGGCTCTAGAACTAGAGGTCATAGTTTGAAACTTCGTAAGAAAACTTCTTTGCAGGATGTAAGGAAATACTTTTTCAGTGTAAGAGTAGTTGATAATTGGAATTGGCTAAGCGAGGAGGTAGTTAATGCTATCTCAATCCATAGTTTTAAGGACAGGTATGATAAGTATCACTAAGTCTAAAATGGAACCGATCAGGAGACGGGAAGATACGAGCTTTGGGCTCTTTCCCGTAAACACAATTAGGTAATCAC